>JARUHE010322300.1:0-11362 GCA_031471125.1 Archaeomysis grebnitzkii | reverse complement strand
AAAATTTAAAAAAAGAATAAAGAAATAAATGAATAAGAAAAAATGTTTTTCATAGCCTTTGCCATAAACTTTTTATTGAAAATTAAATATCCTAGAGGAAAATCTATTGTTGATATACATATATATATATGTGTGTGTATATATATATATATATATATATGTATATATATATATATATATATAGGTTTTAATGTTTAAGTATATACATACATACACAAACCTAAACATACACACAAACAACACAACCAGACATTACAGTAGTATAATATAACAATTGTTGTAGAAGAATGACATTTAATAGCTTTATCGAAAGTCATTCTTGAATAAAAAAATATTTTCCAAAACGAATAGAATGGCAAGAACTTTAAATATGTAAGTACATTCAGAGTATTTTACCCTTTTATGGCTGAAGGAAGTCTGTTTGCTTTTCCTTTATTAAAATTGCACAAAAATGTCTTTTTCTCTGTTTGGATTCTTTATCTGTGTCATGTCACTGATGAACTCGCGTTTCACTTATTTCAAGGTACAGTCTCGGGAATTTAAGCTACTGTATTAAAGATTTGTATTTCTTAAGTGAATGTCAATACACACAACACACGAAAATATCACATATGTATGCACACACAATTATTGTAAATGATTCACACATCAGGTAGTTAATTGTTAGTAACGCATACATTTTTTTTGCAATATAAAATTTTCGAGAAGTATTAGTTTACTTTTCTGAACTATCCCAGTGGGCAACTAACGTCGGTTCAACCATTGTTTCAGAGTTGAACTGAGGCTTGTAAGCAACAAACCCAATATACACGTTATTAAAATGTTGAATTTTGTAAAAAACTTTTTCATTGGAATTATTGAAGCCAACGCTGTATGAACATCTGATAACGTTGTAAATTTTACTCCAACGTTATATGAACATTTTTATAGGAACGTTGTTTCAACTTTAAAGTTTGTTGAACTATAGTTGTATAAACAACGTTAATGATGAAACATTGAGTACAGGTTTGTTGTGAAATATATATAGACAGCCGTTTCAGAAACGTTAAGTAATTGTTAGTTAAAACAACGTGGTTTTAAAAGTGTTCATATAACGTTGTAGTGAAGTTCATTATAGTAAAGTTTGTATGGACAGTTTTTATAACGTTCAAATAAAACTATCAGATGTTCATACAACGTTGTCTTCAATAATAATTCTAATGACAAAGGTTTCGCAAAATATAATGTTGCATCAGTGTTAGAATATTTTACAACAACGTTGTAACAACTTTGTGCCAGAAATAAAATACCCGTTATGATGATGCCATCATTTAAATGAAAGTACTTTCACACAGTTAACCATTATAACCACAAACCACAAATAGTACATTTCAAAATAACAATTTTCCTCCTACTGATTTATTTTGTATTACATTCATGGTTTAAGACTTGATTTCCTTTGTATTTTGTCATATTAGTTTCAATATTCTTTTTGTTTAATTTTAATTCTCCCAAGTCTTAAACTTATAACTGTGCAGTAATCCCTAGTAGGAAGGAAATAATTGTATCATAATGTTGTTTTATCAGTTTTCATATTATAGTTGTTTATTTTTTGTCTATTTCTAGTTCTTTAAAATTGTTTGATTATTATGCAGAATTATAGTTAAGATTGTGGTATGTCTGACCTGGTAAATGAAAATAAACTTGCAATATAATAAAATAATAAAAATATGCTTATGTGCACGATGTTATTCAAATTAGATTAACGTTTAGAGAAACATAATTTTTGGTTAATTTTGTTATGGTATGCCCGGTCGAAATAAAAATGATTTTTTAATGCTATTTTTGCAAAATTAAGGCAATGTGGTTTAGGCGTAATACATCATCTATGTCAATCAAACCTCCCGTGCTCTAAAGCAAGATTCATTCTGTCAACCCGAATGTTTTTTTGTTGTTCACAGATAACTACTATGTAAATAACGAAAGCTGCCATTAAACGCCAACAATTAAATAAAATGTAATTTTAATTGTTGGTACTGTCGTTTCAACAAACAATTAGTCATAACATCTAGTATGACTCTTGAATTTCTAATACACGCGTTAGTTATTGCAATAGTGATGGCATAAGGATGACCAATTTTTATTGTGAGATCCTCATTTGATTTTTTGGATCGTCTGCTACGGATCAACTACGTATGTTCTTTCCGCAAATAGGGTTAGCATTGTAATGTCTCGTTAATATACGGGCGACCCCGGTTTTGCAAAATCCTAGTTGATCGTTCTCATTCAAATATTTTATTGATTTTACTGATAATTTCTTGATGTTCAGTTTTAAAAGTTGAAAATAATGAATAATGAATATTGAGCGTTTCCAATCTCCCCTTAAAAATCCAGTCATAACAATACCGCACGGTTATTTATAAATATCAATCGCATAACTTCATAATTGAATGATGTATACTATCCATTTAAAGTAACAAGTTTTTCAAGGACACATTTTCAAAGATATACATAAATTATGTAAATACTATTAATAATAACATATATGATTATAAATGAATTATCATTTAAATCTTTAGATAAACGACTATCAATGAAAAAAACAGATAAATAAAATTATAGTGTTGACACATTTTTCCATCATAATAAAAGCATGTATTTAAAATATTATGAAAAATGATAATAATTATCATCGAAAAAAAGTCCTTCATATTGATTTTACAGAATAATGGAAAGACATATGATTGAAAATCATAAAATTAACCTTAAGGTAAAATAACTTCACATATAATGTAGTTGTCTATAGCTATAGTCAAAGTACTTTTTGACTAATAATACGCACGTATTCATACACACACAGACACAAACACACATACATACATACATACACAAACACACATACATACACAAAAACACACATACAGAAACACACGCACATACACACACGCACATTTATGGGACCAGTTTATGACGAAAGCAATGGAATGTATTCCCTTCCTTATGAGGATTACTGCATAGTAATTAAACAAGTTTAAATAATGAAAAATAAACAACAAGAATATATAAACTGGTGTGAAAAAATTATGATAAAAACATCAGAATTTATTCCCTTCCATGTGAATAATACTGCTGCATAGTAATCAAATAAATTTAAGGAATTAAAAGGTTAAAGTTTAAAATTGTGCAACTTTATTTAGCAAACATTAAGTTTGTAAACCAAGAAATTCGCGTACCACGGTGTACTGCATTAAACTAATTAAAACTAAATCTTTGCATTTAATTACTTCGCAAAGTAAATATATTTATCAAACTTCTTTGTGTCTTTCGAACTTGTAAGTTTGTGTTAAAAGTTACACCAAGAATATCTTGATTTCATTGGTTTGTGCCACCACTCTTTGCTTTTGATTTTACGTTTAACTATATAAAAAATAATTGTTTTTATCCATTACATTTATTTAAATTATTTTATTATTGGCTATATTTAATTTATAAATTTGTTTAACTACTACACTGATCAAGTTTACTTTATTGAGGAAACAAGTTATACCACGTGGCACACCGACTTAACCAACCTGTTAGTGCTACCTATAGGAGATAGTCGGTTGGTTTTGTATCTTTGCAATTAAATATTTGAGTATTAAGGAAAACAGCGTTTACTACTTTCTTGTAGTTGTCCTCAATAGGCGATTCCATATTTAGCCATTCATCCTATCATATTTTATATACGTATGTTACATATACCTCACCTATAATAAAGTGTAATAAGTTTCATATAATTTGTCTAACCGTATACATATATTATACAATTCATATTGTATATAAAATGGTGTGCATTTTCTGTAAATTGGTGTTTTAGAAACTAAAACCCATGCAGATTAAACCATGTTTTTTTCTTGGACTCCGATTCTTAAATTTGATTTTTCTCAACAGAAATTGACTATACAATGAAGATAGCTGGATTTTCTACGAGTTTATTATAATCGTATACGATTCAATATACAATGTGTGTAAAAGATACTTGCAGTAAGCTATGGCCATTATAAATTATAGTGTATAGATTAGTATAGAGTAGTGTAGTTAAACTATCTGAAAACAATTCAGTTTTTAATATAACACATTCTTTAAAAACCAATACAATGAGAATTAATAAAATAAAATAACTAGGCCTATACAAAATAGATAAAAATATAAATATAAATTATTTTAAACGAAAATAGAATAAATGGATGAAGAAACACATACGAATAGTTTGGGTGATTGCTAAGGGAGAAATAAATACATACAAGTAACAATTTTTAAAAATAAAAACCTTAGGGAAAACTAATTTTAAAAATAAAAATACTTCAAACAAAATCAATCAAATGAAAGACGAATTGACTACACATAAAGTGTAGAGATCAAAATGTGCAAATTTTATAATAAAAAAACAGTAAAATATTCAAATGATATAAAAAGTAAATCATGAAAAACAGAAACAAAAATGAACAAGTAGTTGATCCAAATTCTGTGAATCGTCTAAGTAAAATAAGTGTAAAGAAAAGTTTAGTTTAATAAAATGTAGATAGAAAGTTTCAAATTGTTCATTTTTTTTCTAAAAGTAAGTAAAAGAAGAATAACGAAACAAACTATAAAAAGAATAAGGAGAAATGAAAAATAAGTAAACCAAAGAAGAACGCGAAAAGAAGAAAAAAAGAAGAATGAGAAGTTAAAGGGAAGATCAAGAGACAAATAAAAATAAAGAAAATGATCAAAAAAATAATAAATTAAATAAGAAGCAGACAAAAATAAAAAAAATAAGTAAACAGGTAAAAGAAATAAACTAAAGAAGAAGGAGAAAATAAGAAAAAAAAAATAAATTAAAAAATAAATAGGAAACAATAAAAAAGATGAAGAAAGGTAAAATAAGTAAACTAAAAAATATATATGAAAAAAGTAAAAAAGACGTAGAAAAGAAAAAGAAAGAAACTAAAGAAGAAATAGGAAAGGAAAAAAAGTAGAAAGGTAAGATAAGTAAGCTAAAGAAGAAGGAGAACACAAGAAGAAAATAAAAGTATGAAAACATAAAGGAAAATAATCCTCAAAACACACAGTCCGTTGGACGGAGGTTGAAATTATTCAGTTTAGAAAAATGAAACAAAACAACTAAACTTTCACGAATATATTAATACAAATACAAAACAAGTTACAAAATAAATACAGATTTATGTTGAAATAAAATATTTTGTTGTGAAATACATTAAAACGTTGCAATCTCTTGCTATACAACACATGCATGTTGTTCAAGCAATAGCTACATTTGTTGTAATACACTTTAATAAATGAAACAATGATACAATATTTTAATTAAAAAAGATTGAAAAAAGTACAACAAAATACGATTAATTGGTTTGAATTATTTTTGAGTCAAAACATAAAAAAATGGGATTATACAGGATATAAAATATAAAATGTATTTTGATGTAATAACATATTGGATAAATTCATTTTTAAACTTAAAGCTGATTTTTATTAGAAATAAATCTGCCAATTGTTAAATTTAAATTTATGGAAAATCATTACATGAAATTAACGGACATATTACACTGTATATATAAATATAACAACAGTTTGAATAGTCTTATATTTCTTTAAATGAATGTAAAAACTAAGGAGTAAATTTTATAAAAAGTATTATTTTAGTCAGATTTATGAAACTCATTACTGTATGTTTTTTAATATTTTGGCATAACTGCAGAGAAGCGCTCCCAAAGTTCACTGTTTGATAAAAAATTTGGCGTAAGAATTTGGTCTTTCTAATTAAAAGGTATATAATCTACAAACGTTTATGCTTAAAACAATGCTTAAAACAATAAACTCTAAATAATACTCGCAATGTATAAATGAAATAAAAATAATACTTGCAATCTTATATGGTAAAATTTTCTAAAAACTATCTCTATTAAAACACGAAAATAACTGAAAAACATACGGAAATGCCCTAAAATACCTTGTGTTTGTATGCACAAATTAAAATAATGAAAAATTTTGACAAATAAAAACAACTAAAATTCGTCAACAAAGCATTGAATTTTGAAAATATTTAGGTATATTTCCAGCTATTTTCATGTGATTCCCTGGAAAAGAATCAATTAAATACAGGTTTTACACTTTACAACCGTAGATAGAACCCCATAACTTGCAAGAATTGAATACAAAGTTCGCCTTTATCAAAGAACTTTTGAATGAACCCAAAAAGAATTAATTTGCAATTGAGTTTTCGCAATTCATGCTTAGCCAAAATTTGGTCTTATCACTTTGCAATAAATTTTACCACTAATAAAACCCCCTACAGTTTTAAAGGGTAGGCAACAAAATGCGTTAAGCATTATACTTAGAATATTCTACTTTCCGTTTTAAAATTATGACTTTGGAAAAACCCATTATGAAACACAAATATATAAATCAAGGACATTATAGAAACTCACAAATCCTAACTTAACCTCATTTACTCGTACGTAAATCTCTTGAATAAATAAAAATGACGAACTATAATAGAGAAAAAACCCTACAAATTACATATAAGAAACTCTTACAAATTTTAACTAGGCAGCATTGTATTACGTACACGCGTGTTTTTGTGAGAACCCTACCAGTCCAAGATAGCAATACTCAATTCTAGACATGTTTCTGAATTTATAATTTATTTTACATTTTTTTTTTTTTTTTTTTTTTTTTTTAAACTCAATTCTGATGGCTGGCGACCATTACAGAAGGATCAAATAGTGCATTTCTGTTTATTTCAGCTAATTGTGTAAGTTTTTCCTTTTAAAAACATCCGACAGTCTTATCTCAATATAACTGAATCAGTCAGGTCCATTAATATGTTTTTATTTTTTTCATTCGTATACCGTATTTTGGTTGTTTCAAGATATCTTACAGTTAGAAAATAACTTATTCACAAAAACTTAGAGCACTTAACTGCAATTTTGTCAATATTTTGAATATAAGAACATATTAATTTGATGAATTTTTGTTTTGTTTTCACATATTTCAAAGTATTGTTTTTACTTAAGACGCATTTGAATGAATGAAAAAAATATGTTTTAAGTTTTATTAAATTATATTCTGTATAAAATAAACCTAATAACCCTCTTTGCTGGTCAAAATTGTCTAAAAACATTGTTTTCAATGACAATGTTCAATGCAATTACAATCGGAAGACTGAGAGGCAAAACAGCCCAATCCCAATGGATTTACCATTACACATAACATATTTTGCCCCTTAGTCCCTCAAATGCATATTTTAACATTAAATCTTTCAACGTCTGAATGATTATTGTCATAATAGTATATTTTTATTTATTAAAACAACATTTATTGAATGCAAATCATCAAATCTCTACGGTAATAGTAATGGAACTAAAACAAAAAAATGTTTAAAAAATGATCAAAGTAGTTTTGAAGAATTACAAGGTTTTTGCTAGGCTTGTTTTCTTTGCGACAAAAAAAAATGTCATTATTTAATTAAAGAACCTTAAAATTGATTAACCTTTGTTGAAAGTGCACACTTTTTTGTTGATTCCGTTATCTTTCTTGTGATTCAATCAAAATCGTATCACATGGGTACAAATGTGACATAGCAGAAATGAAATAAAGATTTATTGAAAAAGTGTGCACTATTAACAAAGGTAGTTCAATCTAAAGATGTCAATTTTGACTATCGTATCCACAAAAGTTAGTCAAGTATTTAGAGTGTATAGGAAAATAGATTTGTTAATGAATGCTTTAAACAATTAAGCCAGATATCAATACATTTTTACTTGCCAATGTTTTTCTCAATTCTCCTTAAATTTCGTAGGTTCTTTCTTATCTTTACTGAAACCTCGTAAAAGCTCCTATAATAAAAGATTTTATAATTGATATATTTGTTAATTGTTTCTTATGAATGCACTATGTAAAAATGTGTTTTGAATCTTCTAATAATTAATTATTAATGTTGATATTGTTAATATTGTTGTAATTATACTTTCATGAGTTATTCATGTTACATATAGTATTTGTACAAAAACAAATAGATACAATAAGTAAAAGCCAATGTTATACAATTAAGTTGAGGAGAAAGAAGAAACCTGTATCACATCAAGATAGAATTAAACCTTAACTTTAGATATTTAATAAACGAAAACAAATCTGTCTATGTTATTCTCACTTGAAAATGTATTACGTTACGTAATATAACGAAATAACGTATTTCTTATCATCAAGATTAAATTTTATCATGAAATTAAGTCAAAATGATTTAAACAAAGACACATAACTAATGTTAATAGTGTCTGGGCTCTAGGTGGTCACCTGTTGACGTTACAATCAGACCCAGCGGTACTTGAATTATCTTGCAAATTATAATCGTAGCCGGATTGTTTAAATGTTTATTAAATGTAAAACTAAGGATGTAGCAATTCGTTTTTGTAAGTTTGGTGTAAGCTCGGACAGTATTATGTGTTTAATTAATTGCATACTCCATTGTTAAAGAGACTGTAACTCATATAATGAACAGATCATTGCATAAAGGTGATTTTCTTAGTTGTTGAAAACAGCTCGTGGTGACTCATTTTTTTGAAGAAAAAAAACATCCTTAACTTCCCAATTTTGAAGTTACAGACCTGTAAGCAATCTTATATTTGTATCAAAAACTCTGCTTGCGACTGTTTTCATAGCAAGGATACTTTACTATGACGATCTAGTTATGATCTAGTTATGCTCTCATTGAAGAAGAACAAAAACAGTACTTCCAATTTCCTATTTTGAGTTTGTTTCTGCCGTGCCTGATGATCACAGACAAACAGGTTCTATTGGGAACTAGAAGTCTAATCCATCTTCTTTGAGGTTCGAAGTTATTATTTGCGTTGCTTACCTCCATTCAGTATACAAGCTTAATTTATTCTCCGTCATATGCTAACAGTTTTGGATTGTGCTGATAAGAATCATTTATTCATAACCTTTAAACCTGGAGTCTCTCTTTCCGCAAAAGAAACAAAGATTTGACTGATGTGACAATTGCAATTTTTTTATTTGTTGCATGCGGCGAAAATTATTTGTTATGGTTTCGCTCGAGTTTTCGTTGCTACTGTTTTTTTATTTGTATTTGTTTTTTTGTGTATTTACATTTATTTGTTTTTGTGTTTAATGATTTGTTAATTGATTTGCTTATGCATTCAATTGTATATATTTTTGTTTATTAATATATGTATTTTACTTATTTTTGTTAAGACGGTGTACGACTTGACGCAGTTTAAACGTTGTTGAGACTTTTCGTATAGTGTACAATGACCTTGCAGGGGCACAATGCCAGCAAAACTTTCACAATGGAAATTCCTGTCGTCATCGTTAGAGCCCTGGTGTTGGTTTTCAGGGTGGTTTAAACCACCCTTCAGTTAAACCAGCTAAATCGTGCAATATCATATTACATGAAGTATTTTATTGGTGAAGCTCGTCCATGGCTTCTGTCTGAGCCACAAATTACTGTCATACATTAAAAATTTAAATTCTGCTCGTGGGTAATACACAATAAATGTTAAAATTGAATGGTGTAGTGTTCAACATAGGAAGAACTCTAGAAACATACCTACCTATAAGTTCTGTCCGAATTTTGAATAAAGAAAATTAAAGATTCAATCATCAATGTACTTTCCCTGGTTATCTATGACTTCTTTCCATCTATTAACAAGCTTATTAATTCCATTATTTTAAAATTCTTTTGGTTTTCATTCGCAGAACTCGCAAATATCAGTTTTAACCTCTTCCTGCGTTGCAAAAGCTGTTTCTTCCAAATGGTTTTGTAAGCTACGAAAGAAATGGCAATCGGAAGGAGCACGGTCGGGAGAATAAAGTGGATGGGGAATTTTCTCCCATCCAAGTTCTTCGATTCTTGCTGTGTGGGGTCGTTGTCCTGATGAAACATCACCCCTTTTCGATTCACTAGAGCAGGTCTTCTTTCCTCAAAGCTTGGTTCAAACGCTCTAACTGCTGACATTAGATTTGAGTATTAATTGTTGTATTAGGTGGTAACAATTCAAAGTTGATTATTCCTTGGTAATCCCACCAGATCTAAAAAAGAACCTTTCTCTCATGAAGTTCCCTTCTCGATAAAAGATCCATTTTTGTCGCCAGCCCCATGTCTATCCAAAAAAGTTGAAACAAGTTGGTGAGCATGAGGAGGAGAGCAGATGTCAACTTGGGATTTAAGATTATTTTCAGACAATTCATGAAGTACCCATTTTTCAAGTTTAGGAACTTTTCCAAGTTGTTAAAGATGACGATGAACAGTCGTATGATTTGAACTAAGCTTTATTGCCAACTGTTCAACTGATAAAGCAGGATTTTCTTCAAGGGCTGCTTCAAGAAGCTTATCATCCAACTCAACTGGACGTCCGGTTCGATCTTCATCTTCAAGGGTGAAATCTCCACTTCTGAATTTTGCAAATCATCTTCTGCAAGTTCTTTTATTCACACATTCCTATCCATAAACTGAATGCATGTTTCTAGCCGCTTCGGTTACTGAGTTTCCTTTCTTGAACTCATAAAGCATTATGTGGCTCAAATGATTCTTGGGTACTTCCATGTTTTCAATTTTATTGTTCTGAACATAAAAAATAATGTTCAGCTCCATTAGACATTATAAAATACTCTTTAAATCTTGTTCAAATTAAAAAAAGATACAATTCGGACAGAGCTTATGGGATGACCTTTGTACATGTTCCGCCTTAAATTTGATAAACATAATGAGTGCGTTCGATGCTCTAGCAACTGCTTACGAACGTTAGTAAAATGCCCATATAAGGCAAAATCTGGTTAGCGCTAAGCACTTTTTGCCTTATATGGCAAATTTTGCTAGCATCTGCAAGCAGTTTTGTCTCCGCCTAAAAAAATTCTGCCAGTAAAAAAAATGCCAAGTCTCGAAGATTTCTTACTTTCTGTTGAAAAATATCATGTTATGGCTTTTTAAGCGGAAGGTGAATAGCATTTAAAACACATTCGATTGTTAACATGTGTTCACGAACGAAATAAGTAGTTTAACCTTATATAAATACAGACGGGACTATAGACTCGACATTAATAAACATTTCTCTATATAGGCTCAGCCCACTTTAGCTATTAACACCTGTAGGGAAATAAAATTCTCCGCTGTAGAGTAATTTTTAATGAAAGTTTCATTGAATTGTAGATATTTTTGGGATAATTACTCAGTCGTTATATTTAGTTCCTTATGTCTGTATCACTGATCTATATATATATGGATCGGCCAAAACCTGGTGTCAGTTGATGCATTTTATGTATGACGGTTTTTTCTTCTTATTTTTTGATCGCCGCTCAAGTTTATTCCTAAAAAAAGGTCGATATAAAT
>JARUHE010322289.1:0-11362 GCA_031471125.1 Archaeomysis grebnitzkii | reverse complement strand
TTTGTTACTCATTTATATTGTTGAGTTTAAATTTATTAGAATACTTAATTAAAATTTAGTATTTACTACTTAATAAATTAGAAAGTTGTGTTTCTCGATTGCTTAGTACTTAATTTTTTATTATACCTAAATCTAGTCATATAATTACTTAAAATACTAGATGTTTTTTTTATCTAACATTTATTCTGTATAATTCAAACATTATTTCTTAAGTTTTTGTCTCTTTTATTTCGCTTCATTATCATATGAGCTTAATTTTTTTTCTTGGTAGATTTATTAAAAACTTTTTTTCTCAACCTATGGCTGTGATTGATCTTTTGATCCATAGCTTTGCATAAATTAATTGAATGTGGAAATTGCCTTTATTGTGAAGTCTATTTTGAAAGTATTGTGAATGTAACTTTCTTTTCAAAAAGCTCCAATTGTTTGTTGTTAATTTTCAAACGAGTAAATAGTTTCGGAATTAAATGTTATTTAGTTTTAATTTATTTTCATTTTATGATTTTATTAAACAACAATAAGTTCTTAATTAATTTTCTCCGTTTTATTCATATACATATAAACAAATTGTTTTTTATCTATAAAAAAATAAAGTGTATGTGCACTATATCTAACTTCATTATGTATTTAATGCTAAATTATTTTTTATTTTTCAAAAATTCTATGACCTCTTCATTGATGTGTTTATGTAGTTTTTATACACATTTTAATATTGTGCCAAGAAGGTATACATAAGAAGGAAGTGTTTCACCTGGCTTAATAAATAAATATTTTTATACATCTTTAGCAACAATATTCCAAAATAAAAACGACTTTCAACATCCTGGTGCAAACCTAACAATGTGCCAATAAAGATTTTTTACTTCATGTGTAAAACTGATCGTTTGAAAAAGTTTTTGTTTAAATTTTATACTTATTTAACAAATGAGAACTCGTGGCAAGTTTTAGCTATCGAAAATGAGATGCGTTTTTGTTATTTATGAACAATAAAACATTCGTTTTTGTTTTGGTTTATTTTTTTAAACTTTTCATCAGGGTATGTAATAAAAAAAACTTTTGACTGTATACAAAAATAATTACTTTGAGTTTCCATCGTTTGATATATTGAAGCAGCTTCAGTTGATATTTTAGTATCATTTGAAGATTACTAAATGGCTATTTTTTCTTTTTCCCATTTATATGTTATATTGAACTCTAAGATTAAATTTATATTTATTAACATATTATAATATTATTATTTTTATAATATTATTATCATAATGTAATATAATATAAGTATTTCTTCATTATCATTGCTTATTAATTTCTTTATTCTATCATCTCCAATTAATGAATTGCCCATTTTTTCATAATATTAATGTCGGGAGCTCGATTCGTTGATATTTAATGTAGAACAAATGTTTAATCTCATAATTAGTATATATAAATAAGGCTTAACTAATTAAATTGTAATTTATGATGATAAATAATTATAATAATTAAAGATAATTAGAATAAATGAAACTATAATTCATGATGGCAGGTGAAAATAACCACTGGAAAGTCATACAAGATTTTTGTATCGCAGATATAGAAGAATGTGTATCTTTATTTACTCAGTAATTGGTATGTGTAGATATATATAATTAAAAACGGGCCTAAATTTTTGGAATGATTGGCCCTAACATTAGCATATCTAGTCCAGTTTTGTAAATATATAATATGATGATTTGCAGTAAGTAAATATATCTGGTGAGGTGCGGGTAATACCCGGTACCGGTACTTTATATTTAGTAACTCTGACTGGTAAAGAACTAATTGTAGCATCATCAATCTGTGCATATTTTTTATATATTTTTCTCGCTGACGGGGAAACCTAATAAACCTAGAATAGAGTTGTTTCTTAACTTTTTTATTTAATTAACTTGTTTTAGAAAAATATATATTTACTAAAAATTAATGGTTTTATATATAAATATATCTATATGTGTTTGGTGAAATTAATTTATTCTTATCTATTAATGAGTTATATATTCTATGATGAAAAATAAGTTTTTTAAATTAATATGATAAAACAATATAAAAATCAATCTTTCTCAATCGTGCTTTCATTTTTTCTAAAAAATTAAAATTTAGACAAATATTTTTCTTTTAATTTTTATTTTGTTTAATTTGAAAAACAGACAAGAGTATTTTTGTTCTTGATCTGTTTTTTCAAAGACAATATTTTTAATTTTTATTTTCTATTACGGATTGAGAAAGATGGATTTGATCAATATACTTATGTTTAGATTACATCATTAGTTTATTGTGATAAAGAACTAAATATAAATTCAGAACCACGTTCGCCAAATCACTTTGTTTCTACTTTTCCTAACATTTTGTGAATAATTGATGTGTCTTTAGTTTCAAATTGTACTTATATTTGCATTTAAATCAATAGTCTAATTTGTTATCATTTTTTAGGAAACTAGTACATCGTTTTAAGCTTTCAAGTTATAGATAATTTTAACTCTCAATTGTTTAAGACTAGATTTAAATTAAAATTAATACATTCATATTGGTACGTTATTAATATTATTATTATAATTGTAAAAGCATAATAAGTACGTGGTTTCTTTATTTAGCACTTAAATGAACATATATCATAAAACAAATAAAGGTTAATATAATGACTGAAAGAAAAGCTTTAATGTAAAAAATAAAATATTAAACTTTATATTGTTTATAAATTCTATAAATAAAAGTGGCCAAAGATTTAAAAGTTTTCATTTATAAGGATTGTTTCTTTTGGATTTTGCTGTTAAAAGTGAAACTCAAAACATGAAGTACAAAAAACATTTTTTTTCTGTTCAACTATGAACCATTAATGGGGACTGTGCCAGACAAGATTTGTTGACGTGTTATTACCTAAGTGATTAAAAGTTATTGAAAGTGGGCAACGCGCTACAGTGGCCTGACCAATGGAGTTGAGCTTCAGTTCGGCGGTTTGACGCTGTGGCGCTGTGGCCACCGAGATGTTTGTTGATTGATTGACTCCGAGGTTTTTGATGTGAAATAGAATAATAAATTTAGAATTCGATTTATATTATTTAAATTGTTACATACTCTAAAACTGTATATTATTATTACTATACTGATAATTTAACTATTTATTATTATTATAAATATATTTATTGAAATTGAGACTAATTTATTATTATTGTAGCCATTTCTTGCATTTTCTTTATTTCTTTTATTGTTATAGATGGTTTGATGTCATAGGATGGTAACAGGGAATATATCATATATAAGGCAAAGATATATAAATAGATCACCAAAGAAAATAATTCTTAACATTTCTTTACTAGGAAGAAATCAATAAACGAATAATGTTTATATATTTATAAGTAATTTAAGATTATCTCATGAGAATAGATAACGTAATTATTATTATTATTTATTATTATTACAATACATATATTATAAACCATCATTATAATTATTACTAAACTTATTAATATTATTAAACCATTAGGTGTTTGTTTGATAATTAACACTAGAATATATTTATATGTATAAACATAAATATAAGTAAATGCATATTAATTAGAGTAACAGCGCATTAGTCTACGATAGACTAAGCTGTGTAAATTTTACCTTAAGTAAAGTAGTTCTTAAACAAAAGTTCGTTATAATGATTTCTTCTGGCATAAAGGAGTAGAACTCCAAAAAATGTAAACATTTTAATGCTAAAACATTAATCTTTAGAAAGCTTATTAAATAGATATCATTTATATAAATATATGAATAAATTCTATCATTTTAGATAAAATAGGTATTATAGTTTATCACTTAGCTAAATGAGTAGATTTTAATTTATGATTGATTTGTAATGCTTTAAGGTTTTAAATAAAAACAATTTCTAATTTATGCTTATCATTTAATTAAGCTTATCAGTTATTATTGATAAAAGGCCTGAAACGGATTAGCAATATACCCAAAACAGAAAAAAGATTCATTTTCAAACGCCTAAATATTCGAAAACTCCCATCTTTCCTCAAAAATTGTTTAAAATGGACATTTTTTAATATTCAAAGTTTGGATTTATTTTAAAAAAGGAAATTTTGGAAGTCGTTCAATTTGTTTCATATATTTAGTTTTCTAAGAAAGTAAATCCTGAAACGCATGCAAATTATTTCATATATCTAATTTTCCTTCTGGTGCATGAGTGTTTGAAAATAATCTGAATCTGTTACCTGGGTGTATACCCTATCTAATCCTTATATTTAACTCCCTTTAAAATAGGTATATTGATGAAATTCCCATAAATATAAGATATAATTCCACTTTTTGTATAGATTGCTCACATGGAAGCAAGTTTATCATAAATTCACGATCTTCGGTATTATTTGAAGGTTTGTTAATACTGTTGGTAATTCAATTTGTATTCTGGTAATTGATTATTTTCTTTAAATATGGTAATATAAAACAGTGTATAAATAACAATTTTTAAGGAGCATGTAATTTTAAATAATCATAAGAGTATGATTTACGTAGAATATTTGACATAAGATTTATTTTGGCTATTTTTAATAAGCTTTTAATAAATGATTACACTTTAAAATAATTACCAGAATGTAATTCTATTTTGTAAGAATTATCAAACAAAGGTAGATGATGAACACTGAAATATTTCGCGGATATGAATTGTTGATGCATTTGTCAACGGTGAGTGAGATGGGAAGATATCAGGATAGATTGAATGCTCTGAGCATCGCATAAAATAGAGTTTCATATATATAAATTTCCGTAATTTTCTATAAGTTTTATTTTATAAAAATTCATATAAGTAAATAGAAATATAAACAAATATATATATATTTAACAATCTGAATATTATAAGATATATTTCACTTTTATGCTATTATAAAACTACTATAAACTATAATATATCGAGTATGTTAGCATTTTAAGTTGTGTCATATTTGAGAAATTAAAAAGATTTATTCAATTAAGATGGAGGATTATTTTGCCTGAATGGATTTTCTACTTTGGTGTGCAGGGAATGAGGTGACGTTGATTTCCAGTTAGTACATAGCAACATCATATCATGTAATTTCCTCGTAAGTGTTCGGTTCTGCCGTGAAGAGGTGCCTGTGTGTATCTTGTCTAGCGCTCTGCCTTTATCGACCCGTGCTCGAGACCACAGACCCTTTTTGGCGGTACACCTTGTCCATTTGAGTTGTGAAAGTCATTTACATTAGTCGCTAGCTAAACTTTTATATTCTATATTTTCAAAGGGAAGTCTGTTGTGTATAGATTATCATGAACATTAATATGATCTCAGAAGCTTACCTATCCTGATATTTTCTAAAAAGAAAGAGGCTTTCCTTATACTTGATAATGAGAAGGATCTTTCTCCACCTTAACATCAAGTATCTAGGATATGCTCTTGTCAGCTTTCATAATACATTTTCTAGACCCAAGATTCTTCTCCTTCCAAAAGAGTTTATTAGCATGGTAAAAGTAGTGACCATTTGAGGTAGTTTAATAGGAGCATAATTTAAATCTGATTTGCCATAGTTAGGAGTAGAAGGCTTGACCCTACCTTGAGGCAATCAAGTCAGCTTGACCTTAGCTTCATTTGACTTGGATTTACATATTCTAAGTCAAATAAGATAAGTAATATAAGCGGTCAAGACGCCGATACTTAATTGAAGCAAACAAGAAATCTTGATTTAGTTGAATCATCAAATCTTGATGACGATTAAAGTAATCAAGAAGACTTGATTCTGCTCAAAGCAGTTAAGAAGACTTGATTTAGCTTGAAGTAGTCGAAAGGGCTATATCCTAGTTTCTAGCATTCAAGAATATCTTTATAATCCATTACATCTTACAAAAAGTTCTTGTTTGGTAGTTAAACTAAGAGACCAAAAGTCTGGGCAGCTACTCTATAATACCAAGTGAAATGATCCAAGGTAACTTGGTTATCTGAACACTGATAATTGCCTAGTGTAGCGTGTGCCTATATGATTGTAATATTATTTCTATGAAATGTTACTTCATATAATATATATACATATATAGTAAAATCCATAAGTACATAAATTTCAATTATTTATACAAAGATAAATGGCAAATTAAACTAGGCTATTGTTAGTGAGGTTATATATACATATTATATATAAATATATATATAGACATATAGATATATATATAGTTTGTATAATTGTATAATGGTGGCCCAGATACTTTTTCCGAATGAACCCTACTATATCAGCTGATTCGGGCGACCACTAGGCCTAGTTGGTACACACTGCACTTGTAAAATAACTGTGGGCTAATTTAGGCTATAAGGTATACTATAATGAGTAGCTCATTAGAATTAATAAGCTATTCCAACATTCGAATCATCAGTGATGACGCATTACTCAACATTGAAGCGGTTTATTTCAATGGATGTGATATTTCAACAGTTAAAACTCATTTGGTACCAACTGACCAGATGTTATGCCGTCATTTCAATGTGACGCATTGAATGACAAATACACTTTATATAGAAAATATTTTTGAAATTTTGTCATGCAGTGAGTTGAAAGGTCTCGATTAAAATTATTGGAATGGTTGGTGCCTTTTGATTATACGGAAGTTATTTAATTAATGTGGTGTAAAAAAGGATCATATCAGTCGTGCTCCTGTTATTATTACAGGCTAAATACATAGATATAAGGATACATATATTTATTTAATATATACTATCATGAATATTTATGTGTGTAGCCTGACTTTGTCCAAGGTTTGTTTTAAATTTTGAATGTCACAGTTAATATATCAAATAAGGCATTTTGCTAATTTTTGACGTTAATGATAAAACTAAAGGTGCTAAATAATCAGAATTTCATCTAGTTTATGTTGATTATTTTTTAACGTTCAGTTTGGAGAATTGTTTTGTAAAAAATACATTATAAAATTATTTCATACTGTTTGAGCTGTACCAATTGTAAAACATTAATTATTATGTTAATATATAATTTAATTAGATGAAATTTAACAGAACGGTATCCTAGAATGGTTTTTAGTTTGACATCTATGTTCATAGTTTTTCATTGTATTTAGCATTATAATAGAATTACTATTAAATTTATTTATCGTGTCGAAATCTGCTTTAATCTTATATTTGCCCTAAAGAACAATCAAGACCATGTTGTTGAGAATTTTGAGAGTCTAACATTGATACATGACATTACAGTGAGTGTGTAGCATCATGCCTATTAAATAAGTGATACTTTGTAAAGAAATAAACATCCGATACATTTGTTTTTTGATTGCCTTTTCCTGTGTATGTGTCCAATAATGTTGAATCAATTTAATTATATCTTGTTTGGAAACACATTCCCTGATTGTTGTTATTTTTATTCAATCAAATGAAAGTTGAAAAATTGTATACTGTGCCTCACCTAAAGCATGCATGAACAAAACTACGTTGGTAGCTTCCACACAAAGGCCTAATAACGGTGATATAAAGTACAGCCAGTTAATGTCTCATTTAGTGCAACACTAAGAACTGAAATACCTTGAAGTTAGTGTTGAAAACAAACTTTGATAATCTTTTGTGTGGCCTATTTTAATGATTTTGCAAGAGTTTTTGTTTCTATGGTAAAATAGTAATTAGACACAAAACAAATAGTACCATAATGAATATTCCAAATGAAAGATGTAGAAGAATGATAATAATTATAGCTTTTATGTAACGCCAACATTAGTCAATGAATATTATTCATCACTCCATATATGCAACAGGCATATAGCGCTTTCTTCATACCGAGGTAAGCTCAACATATGATGTTTCATAGATTGAATAGATTGAAGATGCAACATTAATCTTCAGATGATATTTGTATTCACTAGGCCAGAGGTGGGGAACCTGCGGCCTATAGGCCGCATACGGCCTTCTGAGCCATATAGTGCGGCCTTCTGTGGCCTGTTGAGACGAGTTGTGATAAATGTAAGCAATAGATTAAAATACGATAAATATAATGCAGAAATTAGTTTTGAAAATACATATAATAACATATTTTTGATAAATTTCACGCATTCAACAGTCTGTTGAATGCTATATATGTAAATGAAATATAGTTATAACGAATATATTGTAATTGAATACATCGTGTTTTAGTAACTTCTATTTGGCGTAACTACGGCTGATCTGTGACTACGGTAAATAAATTGTGTTAAAATTTTGTTGTCATATGTTCATACCGAAAGTGTTGAAGTGTTATACTAATTTAGTTGAAAGAGCAACCGGCAACGCCAGTATAGATGTTGGCAACACAATTAACTGTGGGTTTCCCGTGTAACTGTTAAATTTAATTCTATAGTGACTGTATATAATTATAATTTGAACTGTTAGTTGGAAACACTATAACTGCTATAACCGAATAATTTTATTTATATGAAGAACTACTTGCTTTAGGCACCCTCGTAGGGAAGACACATGGAATTGATGTTATCAACAATTTCAAAGATAAATTTTATGAGAAAGGTCTAAATTACACAAACATATAGTGAACGTTTGCACAGATGGTGTTCCATCTATGACTGGAAAAAAGGAAGGATTTGTTGCTCATCTCAAAAAAGAACTCGTTAATCAAAATACTCTTATTTCCTTTCATTGCATTTTACACCAGCAAAATCTCGGTGCTTAATCTGTCATTCTCGACGATACTTTGAAAAAGGTTGTGGACATAGTGAACTTTATTGAAGAAAATACTATGAGGCACCGCTAGTTACGACATGTACTAATGTTGGATAATGAGATCGCCAGTGTCGATTTGCCTTACCGTTCAAAAATGCGCTGGTTGTCACAAAGCGAAGTATTGGGAAAAATTTTGTCTGCAGGGCAGAAAAAAATCTATTCTCGACATGTGGCAAAACAATTTGGCATTCAGGAAGAAGTTGTCTTTCTTTCGATCATTATTTAAAAACTCAAAGGTTTAGGGAAATTATTTCCCTGAGTCAACAAAGATAATGAAGGAAATGGAAAAGGATACTGCAAAACCATTTGAAAGGTACGAAACAGATTTACTGATCAAGGAATATGATGAAAGATTCAAGGATTTTGAGAAGCATGAAATTAATTTACAACTAGCTTTTCAACCTCACATACTTGACTTCAATGATGCACCAAAAGAGTTTCGGATGTAGCTTATTGAGTAACCGAGGATGACATTGTTAAATCGCAATTCAATAATCAGGAGAACCTGCAAAAATATGGAAGAGAGCCTTCGTGAACATGCACGGCGATTCTTTTCATATTTCTCCACTACAGATCTCTGTGAATCAACATGAAACAAATAAAAATTGTTTTGAGAACTCAAATGACAGATAACCACCTCGAAAGCTAGTTGAAGCTCAAAACATCCTCATTAGAACCAAGTATCCCAATGCTGGTTCAACAGAAGCAACCTCAGGGAAGTTATTAAAAGAGTAAAAAGGTCAATGAGTAATAGATTTTCTTAGGTTTTCTTTGTAATCTGTTTTCGAATTTTCTGCAAATAATTATATAACTGTCACCAATAGTTATAAAATAACTTTGAATAGGAAGAGGTAAATTTTTTGTTTACGGCCTTCTTGAAGAGTGGGTGTTATTAAAGCGGCATTCACACCTTTACATTTAATTAAGTGATATCAGTTTATATATTTTCAAACATACAATGCTAAGCTACAGTATGTATTTCAGTTATCCAGTAATCTCTATGAATCTATAAAGTTATTATTGATATGTTATTTAATTAATTGATGATGTATTTTAGTTCGTAAGGAAATTCATATGTATGCTACGTTTAATTATAATATAACAGCATAATTGAACATAATAATTTTATTAGATAACTTGAGTTAAAGGATTTTTAAGTAGGCTACGTTTTCACATTTATGAAGTAGCCTACTTTCAGTCTTGCATTAGTTTGTTCCTGAATATGTTCCATGGCCTGGTCTAGTTGTTAAAATCTCAATTTGTTCATGTTCGATACTTACAATTTGTGGTTTGGCTGACGTAAGAAGGTTTCCTATTAAAATGTACGACTTTTTGATTTGGCTCTTAGATTTCATTCCATAACCCAAAATTCTAATTCACATAATACTTTACTGTTTTGTGTTTTCTCATAAATAAAAATGTAGTTAACTGTATTGGAACATTTTTTAAATTAATTTTAAAAACAAATTCCTATTAACTATTCTCTACCTCCTCGAAGGGCCATTTCTCAGAGGGGGACGAATAAGAAGTGTATTTTGTTACTTCGTGTACGATAAAACGGACAATAATTGCGGCTTATCTTGAAGACTCTGGCAAAGCATCGACCGCACTCACAAAGATGATTGAATTGATGTCAATCTAATGTTGAAATAAAAATAATTTCAACTTTGAAAACATTTAAAAACTTACTTATTTAAAGTTTTTTTTAATAAACCATGTTTTTAATAGAATTCATCATGAGAAAACATTTATGAGTTCACATATACATAAAAAATAACTTGTAATTTAGTATTATTTTTATTAGATAATGCTAGAATTTCCATCACCGATATATAAACTATAATTATGCCAACCGTACATGTTGTAACAAAAGCCAACGTTTCAACACAGCCTAGGTTTTCGTCTGCTAGATAATCAGCTGAAAATTTAAATTTACTTTCATCTGGAGAAAATAAGCTTTATTTACATTCTCTCAACATTGCCATGCATAAGATGCTTCGTATTTAATTATTTCTGATCGTCATTTGTATTTCGCATTGAAATCAAGATGGGTTATAATTATTGTATTCTTTTGTCATATTTCGTACAAATAAATACATTTAACTTTATTGTACTTTTTGAAAAGTTATTTCCAAATCAAACGCCTATCAACAAATTAAAAACCTATAGGAAGTATGGAATAAGAGTGGTCGATGGCAGCGTAATGATGCACAATATTGCGCAACATTGTTTCGCCTTGACCGCAACCAAACGTTATATGATTTTTATTAAACCAAGAAAAGGTAATTCAATAAAAAATGTATAATAGTGTGTTAATGTTTGCATATTTGGGTAAAAAAAATATTTAATTTATTTATTATTTGTTACCTAATTATATAGTTTTTTTCTTGGTACAGGATAAGCCATTTCCTTACACATATATATATATATATGTTTATGAATATATAACTTTTTAAATTTCAAATTCAACTACATGTCTATATAATATTTAAAAATTATAAAAATACATAGTATATTTAGTTTACTATGTAATTCAGTTACAATTTATAATAAAAAGTACATATATATTTTCGTCAGGTGTCTTATACAATTTGCACATGAAGGCTAGGTACACTTGAAGGCCGAAATGTTGATATATATGTGTAT
>JARUHE010322278.1:0-11363 GCA_031471125.1 Archaeomysis grebnitzkii | reverse complement strand
TTGTGGGTCTCAAATTTTCGGCACGTTTTTGAAACATTGATTGAATGGGCGATGCGCAGTCTATAAGTCTATGGTTGCACTCCTTGTTAAGTATTTTTCTCTCATGTCATTCTCGACACAGTCCTTCCACCTGGTACTCGGCCTTCCTCTTTTTCGAGTACTCTCCACCTTCATGTTCATCGCTTCTATAACATGTTGTTCTTCTCCTTTTCTTTCTTGTGAGGTATCCATTGTCCAACCCTTCTCATCCTTGCCTTGCTTATTTCACCTTCTTTGACAGTTCAATCATTCTACCAATCCTCTAATGTCTTCCTTCCTCACCTTTTTTTCTCATCGATACCTTCGACACCCACTTAAAAATCAGCATTGCTACCAAATGAAGCTTTCTTGTTCTCACCACTACACTGACTTATGAACTTCACCTTTTAGGCTCATGGGTACTTTTCGTTTGCAGTTTTTAAATTATAATAAAAAAAACTTAAATTTATAATATTAAGTATAAGATATAATTTAATGAATTGTAACAAAATATATAATATTAAGTATAAGATAGAGTATATAAATCATAATAAAATAAAATAAAACATATAATAGTAAGTATATCATAAAAACAACGTTATAAAGAGTCTAAACTTAAGGATCTATGGAAAAAATGTAGAGCTATTTTTATCAATTGTCAACTCTAAGAATATGTATGTTTAAAAAACGAGATTTAAAATTAAAATAAAATATTTACAAACGAATTGAAAGTGAAGCGAAGATGTGCAATTCACTGTTGCTTATACATTTTTCAGTTGTTGTTTGCTTGTGTTATGTCCTCCTTGGTTTCGTAGACGCTTTTTTTATTTTGTTTGTTTAGGATTATTTTAATATTTTTTTCATTGTTATATTGAACATTTTTTTTTATTCATTCTCTATTTTTCAACAATAATTTATTACATTTTATATTTATAACTGTGTTTATTTCTAAAATTATATTCACTTTATGCTATAATCATTTATGACTTGTTTATGGTTTGTCAGATAAAGAAAACTCTTACTAACTAAACCATATATCAAGCATTTTAAAAAAAGTTTTAATTCAAATGTTTTAAATGTTTGCTGAGCTAATTTTATTTTTTACTAATCGATGAAAACCTTTAGGGTTTAAATTGTTTTTTGTCGTCTCAATAATAAAAAATGTTACAAACGTTGAATGAAAGATAAAAACAGAACAAATAGTACGGTAGTAGTAGTAATAGTAATAGTAGTAGTAGTAGTAGTAGTAGTACACATGCTGCTAGTTACACTACATATATACCGAAGTTGTATGACCTTTTGATTTTATTGTTTGTATTAAAATTTTAATTTATAGTTGACCTAAAAATGAGTTCCTAGTGAGTGAAGCTTTGGCCTCAATTCACTACACCACTATTATTTGGATTGTTTTTTATATATTGAGAAACTAGTTTTACTTAGGCGACTCTTAGGTCTAGGTTCAACACTTGTTATTAGTATGTTTTGCTCAGTATTATTAATATTATCTTTATTATTCTTACTAGATTTTCCATTTTTCTGTTGTACCAAACCATGTAATTTAGGATACAAAACCGGAGTATGTTCATCGCAATATGTTGATAGCAAAGGAGATATTAAGTGTATTATAACTTATTGTAATCTACTTAATTAGTATTAGACAATTAATTTCGAACTTCTAAACCAACAAACTCAACTGATTTCAACACAACTGAGTTTACTTTACAATTCAGTTATCACAGACAATTATGATAACACTTAAGTTTGCTCGAACTTGTTGTTAGAAATAAAAAAGTGCTTAAGTTAAAACCAATAATAGAGCTTAGTATTGTTAGTACTAGTAGTGGTTCTGAAAATTATTGTAATGTAAAAAACAGTACATGTGATAATAATAAACTAATAAAAGTACTAATATTGATAGCTCAGTAAAGTTAAAAGTAATAATAATAATGCAGTATAATTGTTAATGGTAGTAAAAAATAATAATAATAATAAATCATAATAATAAAGTAAAATTACATATATTAATAATGTAAAAGTAATAATATTAATACGATATTATAATTAAGAATAATAATAATAGAGTATGATATATTGATAAAAATTATAATGCAATAAAGTTAACAACATTAATAAACATTTTATATAGTAAACTTAATAATATTAACACGACAGTATAGCATATAATAATAAAAAGAATGTTAATAGCTCAGTACAATTAATAATAACACAAATAACAATAATAATAGTATTGATTTAGAACCTTTAGAATAATTTTACCATATATAATAACATTAATCTAGAATAGCAGTAACATATCTCATAAAAAAAACTATAGTTAACAAAAATTATAATATAATTAATAATGTTAATAATAATAATAACATAATAAGCTGAGCGCTAATTGGCTAATTAAGGTAGAAATTTTTGTACTTGTAGAATAATAATGATAATAATGACAATTATGAAAAGAAAGATATTATCTTTAATGAGAAGTACTCCTAGTTTATATAATTTAAAAACACATAACATTAATTTTCATAAGCAACCTTTGTTTGTTGTTCTAATATAATTAAAACTTTAGCATAAGTCATAATAATATAACAACAAAAAAATCAATTATGCAGCCATCAACTTAATTGTTCGATACTAAAACGCTTAATGCAAGGAAATAAATAAAACATGTAATGCAAAAGAAAATAAATACAAAAAACGTTTGATGCAAAACAAAATAAATAAACATAAACATTTAAAACAAAAGAAAATGAATAAAAACATTTAATACAAAACAAAATAAATTAAAACATTCAATTCAAAAGAAAATAAATAAATGTTTAATACAAACAAAATAAATAAAAACATTTAATACAAAATAAAATAAATAAAACATTTAATACAAAACAAAGAAATGAAAACATTCAATTCAAAAGAAAATAAATAAATGTTTAATACAAACAAAATAAATAAAAACATGTAATACAAAATAAAATAAATAAAAATATTTAATACAAAAGGAAATAAATTAAAATATTAAATTACAAGAAATGAAATACATGTTTAATACAAACAAAATAAATAAAACATTTAAGACAAAATAAAATAAATAAAAACACTCAATACAAAAAAATTAACGAAAATTGTTTATACAAAATAAAAATAAAATACCTAATGATCATTTTAATGCTGTCATAACGTTATTTTAAAAAGTTGTAACATTTATACAACGTTGTATTTTGAAAAACCGTTGTCATTGGAATTGGTATTGACGTCAACGTTGTATGAACATCTGATAACGTTGTTTAAGCCTTAAAAAAATTCCGTACAAGTCTTAACTATAAAACTTCAATACAACGTTTTATAATTATTTTCAAAGCAAGGTTGTCCCAACTAACCATTATTTAACGTTTCTGAAACACATGTTTATAATTATTCCACCACAAACCTATACTCAACTTTTTCATTAACGTGGTGTTGTAACCAGAGCTCAACAAACGTTAAATAAGGGTTAGTCGAAACAACGTTGTTTTAAAAAAATGATATAACGTTACATCGAACTTGGTCAGAGTATAATTGATATGGAAATTTGTTATTAAGTTTAAAAACGTTATCAGATATTCATACAACGAGGATTTATATAATAATTCCAATGACAAAGGTTTTGTAAAATTCACATTTGAATAAGGCTTATATTAAACTTTTTGCTGCAGTACAACTCTCAAAAAAATTTGAAACGACATTGGTTGCCCACTGGGTGAATGAAAACGTTTACAAAGACTTAATACAAGATAAAATAAATAAAAACGTTTATACAAGATAAGATAAATAAAAACGCTTAATAAAAAAGAAAATTAATTAAAATGAAAATTTAAGACAAAATAAAATAAATAAAAAATGTAATACAAAAGAAAATAAATAAATAAAAACATTTAATTCAAAATAAAATAAAATAATTGATTACAAAAGAAAATAAAATAACATTTTTTACAACAAAAAAACATATAAAAACATTTAAAATAAAAGAAAAAAAGAATGTTTAATACAAAAGAAAATAAATAAAACATTTACTACAATAGAAAATAAGTAGAAGATATTTAATTTGAAAAGAAAATAAATAAAAAAAACATTCATTATGAAATAAAGTAGATAGAAACATTAATATAAAGAAAGATGAACAAACACATTTAATGCACACATAAATAAATAAACATATAATACAAAAAATAAATAAAAAAACATTTAATACAAAAGAAAACAAATAAAAATATGTACGAAGTATTACACAAGAAAATAAATAAAAACTTTCAATGAAAAACAAATGAATAAAAAACTTTTAATACAAAAGAAAATAAATAAAAAACATTCAAAACAATAAGTAAAAAATAAAATATAAAATCATTTAATACCAAAGAAGATAAATAAATAAGTTCAAGATAAGAAAGATGAATAAGCCATTGTAGGCGCCATATAGTTCGCATGAACCAACAATACCATGTCTCAATTGTTAATCACATTCTCCAAGAACCAAATTCATTGATTCATTGATTGTTTGTCTAATTTTTGTCTTAAAAACTAAATTGCGTTACAGTTATTATTAAAATCATTCTTTACCAGAGTACTACTAGGTTATTAATATTAATTCGTAGTTGTTGCACTTATAATGTTAATCATAAAGGTGACAAAAACTGTTTGATTTTTATTTAAGTTTGACCAAATCAACTAATCTAGTTTCATTTGCAACAAGATTTTAGTCAACTTATACTGTATATATAAGAACACATCCCATCGTGTTAGAAACTTAGACGATTCATTTTCAAATGTTTTTGTATATCAACACAAATTTAGTTGAAGATTAAATTGTTTTGTCCTAAGACAAATTATACATTATTAACAGCTATTCAATAAGCACTACTAACTGGTAGACAGTGTGGGAGATGCACACACACACACACACATAGACGATGATATTTTAGCAATGGGAGCAAAGGAATTGGTGTAAATAAATGCATAATCAAACAATTTAATTTTAATTTGAAAAAATGTTTGAAATACGAAGTATATACATAAAATATTTATAATTGTAAATTGTATTGTAATGTTAAAAATTGTTCTCTATTTAAATTATTGTCCGATGACACAGTAGTGATGCAAACATTAATTCAACCATCTCATAATATCTTATTTGGAATTTTTAATCATATTATGGCATAGAATGCAAAGTCACTTGTAGTTTTGGTTTGAGTTAGGTTTCAACTCAATATCATCGCATAAAATAAACAATATAAACATAAATCAAATAACATTTAACAACATCAATAACAATAACAATTTCAATTCAACAATATTAATAAAAATAACCGTTTAGATATAATTAATTTAATATATTAACAACAATAGCAACTTAACTTTGATAAAATTAAACAATAATAGCTTAAATCCAAGAAAATCTTCAGCAGCATGAGGTATAACAGCGGTCTGTGAAGGCCCAATACTCATCTGTTGCTAGCCTGAACTGTAAGGATAAATGGGACAATTGAAGTTATGTGTCAAGCCAGAAACCTCTCGACTGAGTCAACACTCTTACGGTCGGTGGTGCCAAAAATTATCTCCTGACTTAGCAGCCCGTCCATCATCCAAAATAGGACAGACAGTATTACACTAGCATTGATTCATTTGTCCATAGAATAAGTTGGGTTTTCACCGAAGTACTGCATGCGATGCATTGGATACATAATGTATTACACATAGAAACAGGAATAAAGGATGAGAATGGATGGAAGCAATTTGTATAACTGGACAATCAGCTTAGGCAATCATTACTTATTGTCCATCCATTAAGGTGGAAATAAGAAGAGTAAATGAAGAGATAAAGAAGAGAGAGGTCTAAGGGAGATAGGTGACGACCAGATTATCACTTTCAAAGAATCAGTCATTCACCAAAATATTGTTTGGGTAAGATCCGTCGAGCTTACCCTCTCCCCTTTATTCTAACGTCCAAGCCCCTCCATCCCACACCAACTATAACTAACTCATTATTTACAAATCACAGCAAATAAATCGTTCGTTGATAAAATAGAAAGTGAGTGCAAAGGGCAGAAAGGACTCGCCGAAACGACCCTATCCACAATGTATTCTTATCTGAAAGAATACATTGTATCTGAAATACTTAGCTTCTATAACTCACCTCTTTCTAAATTTAAGTAAACCTAATATTTAAAAATAAGTCACTAATTCAATGTTTGTTTTTTAGTAATGGCATGCATGTATAAATAAGAAAACGATACTCGCACTTGACATCAAAGCGTCTTCAACAATTTATTTTATTTCTAGAGAAAATAAATATTTTGGAAACATTAGAAAAATAGCAGCTCGCAGATATACAATTGTTTTGTTTTCATTTTACATGAGTTTGTTTTCTTTTCTTCTTGCATCTATAATACAAAAGAAACACTTGTTATTGCTGTAAATATAACCTGATAATGCAATGCAATAAAGATATTTTATCAAATAGTCAGATAAACATTTATTTTAATATTTAATTTTGATACATACATTTATAAAGAAAGTTCCATATGACAAATGTTTATGACTGGAAGTTGGCAAGCCATAAAATTTAAATTATTTTTACTTTTATTAATCTATTCAAAAATTTTTGATGAAAAGTATTTTGTAAAATCATGCAACAGAAGCAAGTAAATAAAAAGTTGAAAAACATTAAAAAAGCATTAATAATAACTTACATTTTTAAATTCTATAAAAATAAACATTTCAAATCCTTTTGAAAAATAATAAAATATGAATCTAAAATTTAAAAATTTACAATCATGATTTAATTTTAATTACGATCATAATGTACTTTATATCTTAAATTATAAGCTTCGTCGTGCTATACTATATCTTCGTATTGTATTGTGTCACACTGCAAATTCTAAAAGTTGTATTCAAGGTCTTATGTATTATGTTTGTTAAAATGTTTTATTTTATAGTAAATGCTA
Source organism: Archaeomysis grebnitzkii (assembly GCA_031471125.1). Classification (NCBI taxonomy): domain Eukaryota; kingdom Metazoa; phylum Arthropoda; class Malacostraca; order Mysida; family Mysidae; genus Archaeomysis; species Archaeomysis grebnitzkii. The sequence continues at coordinate 4,356 of JARUHE010322278.1, read as the reverse complement.
TGACTTTACATTAGATTTTATTTAGTTTTATATTATTTATTTTATTTTTAATTATACATTTTAAAAAAAATTCGTTTTTTTCTATTTCATTTCATATTTTTACTTGTCTTTTTTGTATTCCACCTATTTTATTTTATTAATTAGATCTACTTTGTTCTTTGACTTTTTTTTCACTATGTTTTATTTTTTTTTCTTTAACTTTTATTTTACTTTACTTTGTTCTATTTCATTTCATTTTATTTTTTGTCTGTATTTGTTTATTTCTTATTTGATTTATTTTAGTAATTAGATTTACATTTTTCTTTTGACTATATTTTTTTATTTCATTTTGTTTTTTTGGGATTTTATAACATTTTAATTACATTATTTTAATCTGTTTTTCATTTTTCTTCATATTATTTCATTTTCTTTTACTATAACTCAATTTATTACATTTACATTTATTTTATTTTATACATTCATGAAATATTAACAGAAATAAAAGTTGAAAAGGTGAATGTCGCAAAGTGGCAAAAATAGAAACTTATGAGAAACGACAATTTGCATAATTGAGCAAAATAAGTTTCTAATTTTTACCTTTCAACTTTACGCTAAAAACTTCAACTTTTAAACACTTTAACTTTCAATAATAAATAAATGCGCAACAAAACTTTAATAAAATTTACAACTTTAATAAAGTTATTGATTGAATATATTTATGATTTTTTATTATTTTCTATCTTCTTGGTATGAATTTTAAAGTTTCTATTTACCGTCAATTTCACATTGGGAAAACGGCTGCTTGTTTTTCAGAGATGTTGAATAACGTCGGGTATGGTTATTATTTAGATAAGTAACCACCTAGGAAGGATATGTTGCTAACACGTCAAGTCAGGTATTGTTATTATTTAGATAGGTAACCACATAGGAAAGAAATGGTGTTAACACGTCAAGTCGGGTATTGTTATTACTTAGATTGGTAAACACCTAAGAAAAAAATTATATTGGCGTTTTAAGTTGAGGATGGTTATGTAACAGCCTAGGAAACAAATGGTGTTGTCATTTCAAGTCGGGTAACGCGTCAAGTCTCTGACAATGCTATCACGTGACAATAATATTGCGATTATTTACGATTCTTCTTTTAAAAATGCGTTCTTTGTTAGCTGAAAGAGAAAAAAAAATGGCCGACATTATTTAATTTCCTAAATAGACAAACTGATTTGGAATTCCAGTAATGAAATTAGGAGAATTAAATTGTGTTATTCCTTTCTTTTAGCTTTTGTGTTAAAATAAAAACGTTTCAACTTTATACAAATGTAAAAATTGTTACCATTAATCATACATTTAACAACTTGTAGATTTCGTAGCTCTGACATACCACTAGGATTAGCTCCCAAAAAGCTTAAAAAATATTTTTTTCGGATCCAAAATGTTTTTTAGCAGAAATAAATTAGGTCAAAATTTGTATTGTCTAAGAAAATGTTGATGGTTAGGCGTAATAGAAAACTTTAGTGGTCAAATATTTTTATGATGTAGAAGAATATATAAAAAACTTGGCCAAATTAACTGTTTTCGAGATTTCTTTGCCCCATAGCAAACAAATTAAATATTATTTTCGACTGTTTATTTTCTAATTTATTGCATGTTAGAAGTAACAAATTTAGTAAAATATTAGTTTATAAATGTATTTTAAATAATTTAACGTTTTTATTTAAATGTATATAATAATTAATGGTGTCTTATGTTCGATGAAATATGTATATGATAAAAACACGTTACATTATTTAACATAACATTGCACACTATAATCTTACGAAACTCATTTGCTTTTATATGCAATAAGTAAGAAAGTTCAATCAAGAACGTATTCAATGTGTAACAGTCTCATATGTATAATGAAAAGGCTATTTAATACCGATTTATATACTAATAAAAACTAATAGAATTAACATTGAAAGATTTATTTTTATTTCGTTTCAAGATTCTAAATTTATTTGACAATCATTATTTTTAAGCAAATTAAATTAGTTTGGATTGAAACTTCGTTCTTCAGAAATACCGAGCGTCTACGAAGGTCAAGATGTGAAGAGCGCGAGTGTTGGCAAACTAGTAAGTTAAATCAGAGACGTTACAAAGGACATAGCCCTTTGCTTGGCGTTATAACAAAGATGTGAATTTAATAAAGCTAAATTGCTATTTTATTTTCAAAGAGACGCTTCATGTTGATGTCACTAAAGAAGATAAATACAACATCTTACCAGCAAGAACAACGAATTGGCCAGGTAAGTCAGCGTTGGTTTTGTTTTAATTCGAAGGTGAAATGAGCGCCCCTTAATTTATAGTCCTCTGCACTGTGTCTTTATATTCTTCTGTTTGGGATAATGATAATAATAATAATCATTTGAAATTTGTATAGTGCCACAACTCCCTATGATGGGTGCTCAGCAGTACTTCACATAAACCTTACTTAAAGAGTTCAAGTCACGTCAACAAAGTATATTTACGTAAAAAAATGTTAAGAATTTGTGTCTCAATCAGGAAACACTTCCTTAAACAAATGAGATTTGAGTCATTTTTAAAGTTTACTAATTTTTCTGAGTTTTCACTGTTTTGGGAAGTTTGCTCGACAGTGTTGCTGCTGAGTGCATGAGACCTCTGCTACTAAAAGTCTTATACCTTGTTCTAGGGACTATTAATAGGTCATTGGTTAATGATCTCAATTATCTTGATGGCCTGTATGGTGTTATTAAATCATGTGTGTACTCTAAAACTAAACTGTGTATTGCCTTGTACATATTTTGGTACCCAATGGGCAACCAAAGTCGTTTCAACCATTGTTGGTGAGTTGAAATGGGGTTTGTTGACAACAAGTCCATTATAAACATTGTTAAATGTTGAATTTTGCAATTGGAATTATTATTGAAATCAACGTTTTATGAATATCTGATAACGTTGTTTAAACGTTATATCAACTTTCCGTACAAATTTTATTATACCAACTTCAATATAACATAATATTAATATTTTTAAAACAACGTTGTTCCAACTAACCATTATTTAACATTTGTTGAGCTAGGGTTACATAAACAACGTTAATGAAACGTTGAGTACAGGTTTGTGGTAGAGCAGTTATAAACATGCGTTTCAGAAACGTTAAATAATGGTTAATTGGAACAATGTAGTTTTAACAATGTTCATATAACGTTATAGTGAAATTGGTTAGATTAAAGTTTATACATAAGGTTTTAATAACCTCTGAACAATGCTATCAGATGTGTATACAACGTTGAACTCAATAATAACTCCAATGGCAAAGTTTTTGCAAAATACATCGTTGTATAAATGTTACAATTTTTTAAAACAAAGTTGTGAATACATTAAAATGCCCGTTGGGTAACTGCTATTTTGAAAATGATTTGATATTGTATCGGTAACCAGTGATGTGATTTAAGTATGGGAGTAATATGATCATGCTTCTTTGTACATACCTGTAATGATCCGAGCGGCACTATTCTGTACTAATTGTGTTATTTTTGAACTGATATAGCGAAACTTTATGTAATATTGAACTATAATAATCAATAATCAAGATTAGTGGTGATAAGGGCGTGAGTTAAAGTTTCACATTGTAAGATATGGACGTGTTTGTTTAATTCTGTATAGTAATTGGATTTTTCCATATATTATCAGTATGACAGTTTATCAAGTATGACACCAAAGTATGTGTACCGAGTTGGTTGTTTGAACAGTGGTATTGCTTATTTTGATTGTGGGTATAGCATGCTTGAAGAGCCAATGAACATGATTCCTGTCTTAGTATTGTTTATTTGTATTTGATTTGATAAAAAAATGATTCCGATATTTTTTATACGCTTTTCGGCAGTTTCAATTGTTTCATGGTAATTTGTTGAAGAAAATGTTAATTTTAGTTGGGTATCATCTGCATAGCAATGGATGTTTTTTTTCATAAATAAAACAAGTTGTGCAACTGATGCCATTGAGAGTTACATTTGGCGCAAGAGTTATTGAAAAATGATATTTTATTTTGCTAAGCTTCAGGATACTAATACTTTTTAATGCAAATATATAAATCGTACACGGACGGCAGTCCGTGTACATATTATTGGTCTGAGTTGTTTTGTCTTGAATGACCCTTTTAAAAATCTATATCTTTTTTATATCTCAACCAAATAAGGAAAACCCTACATAATCATGGAGTTAAAATTTGTGTGCATCTTTTGAGCTATAAATATCGAAATTTGGTCAATAGGAACAAAGATTATATAAAAAGTTTTATGAAATTAGACCGTGACCGTGATATATTTCACCGTGAGGGATATCTTTATTTTAAATTATTTCATTAAAATGTTTTAAAAA
>JARUHE010322267.1:0-11363 GCA_031471125.1 Archaeomysis grebnitzkii | reverse complement strand
TATATATATATATAAATATACATTATAAATATGCATCACACGAGTATATATTTTGAAGGGAGTTTTCACAAATATTTTGCTCGAAACAATGGAAACCACTTTCAAAATGCCAAAAAAGTTTGAAGTATTTCTTCAAGCATAAAATGTTCGAAAGCTCAGGTGAAGTATTTGACTTTCTAAGTTGTTATTTTATTTTTCATTAAATTTATCTAAAAATGGAGGTTAGATCGTAAATTGTACTATTTATTGCATCGTAAATCAATAAAATGACTCCTATAAAATATTATAAAACTCATCTTCTTTCAAACTTTCAGTCTCCTTCCCAAGCTATAAATGAGCTTTTCAGTTTCTTTGATGCATTTATAATTTTTTGAAATAGATTGAAAATAAAATTATATAAAGTTAAAAAAGAAATACATTTCTTCTTAAATTGACTCAATTAACTTTCTAAGTAATAACACACTTTCCTTCAACCTCAAAAAACATCCGTAAAATGATACATTTGAGATATTATTTAATGTGGAAAATTTTCTTACAGTAATTTGTATCGAGTAATAATTTGAAAATGAATTAATAATAATAAAAAATAAATAAGATATTTAAACGCCAATATCCTAAATAAAGCAGTTATAAAAATGAACTTAAACCCAAAATTCAATACAAATCCAAGCCATTAAAATCGTCGATAGAAAATATGGTTTTTATATGAGCATTTTGAAGCCTGGATTATGACATTTGTTAGGATCAGGTCAGCAGCACAAGAATAGAGGTCAATCCGAGGCTACCTTTCTTATTAGATGACCTCAGACAAGACAGGTCACATATAAATATATTCACTCTTCATTACAGATAATAATCTGAACAAAGAAAGGTTAGAAAATGCCACAAAGGCTTTAACTCTTGTTATGGATTTACTTTCTTCGGGTTGATATGAACAATAAATTATTTCATTTAATTATGAATATAATTTTAATTTGCAAATGAGTTTTTGATGTTTCTCGTTTTTTATTTTGTGATTTTGCTTCACAAAAGTGTTTTGTTTTTATTTTTTATTTCAACGATCAATCGGTTGCTTTTGCTTTCAAAAAATAAGACTTATTATTCTATTGATAGAGCTCTGTCTTTTATTGCCATATAGTCAGTTCTATCACGGTTTACAAAATCACCAATCTGATTTGGTACTGTAACGCAGGAAATACGAGTCCCGTTTCATATAATTACATCAAATCTGCATAATTTGGGTGTCTATGTAAAAATGTTTTACAAAAACCAACAAACATGAGTTTTTAGTTGTTCAGGATCCTTCTTTTTTGCTGATAGTACGTCGTTCCATATACTTACTGATTCATGAACTTAATTCATATCTGTTATTATTTTATGATAATTATTTCTGATAATTATAATCTAATAGTACTATAAAGGAAGTTAAATATTGTATAACTTGAATTTTGAAGTAAATTACATTCTTCACAATATTTACTTCAATGTCTTAATGGAGATCTGCCTTGAAAAATGTAACAATTTTTTGTTTTTTTTATATTACATTATCCAAACCAATCTAAACTTTTGAGCAAACATTAAACAAATTAAATAAACGACTAATACATCCAATATATTTAAAATTTATTATCCATAAATCGAAAAACAAATTAAAATCGAAACAATTTTATTGTTTTGATAGAAGTTGATTTCCGAATTTGAAGGTTGTTTATTTGAATATTTTATACCTCAGAAAATAAAAGATCTGTTCCAATAAGAAATAAACCGAAATAATTTTTACGATCTCAAAGTTCAAAAGGTTAAATCGTTTCAAATTATTCAGTCTGCTTCTCTCTTTTTAGAACAGTTTTGTTAAATCCAAGACTTTTATTTAAAATGTTTTCAAAGCAATACAATTTTTAAAATAATTTATACTATTAATAACTATTTTTTAACTTATTGCAACGTTTCTTATTATAAACATTAATCTTCCCTTAGGCTACGCAGTGGAAGCTAGCAGTTTCGACTGCTCTTTTATTTGGATTTTTGTCTTTATTTATATTTTTATTATTATTTTTTTTGTCCCAGTGGACCAGAGTATGGGTGCGAGGTCAGCACATTCACCGCCTGTTTTTTTGTCTTTATTCTAAATCCTACAAATTTGTTCATTCATATAGGTTCTTGTAGGCCTATTTGTTTCTACTCATCATAGATCTTCTGGTGCTCTTTAGTTTGAGATTTTATGTTTGTCTTTGTTTCGATTTTATATTTTTTCTTTTGCTCTTCAGTTTCTACCCATCGTTATTTTATTTAGTTATGTTTTTTTTTCTTTGTTTATCTTTCATTTATTTTTTTTGTTACTACCTTATTTTTGTAACTTTTCTTTCATTTGTTATTTGTCTCACATTTATTTATATATATTCGCGTCGTCTTATTTTTCTTCACTTATTTATTTATTCCTTTATACGTTTACAATCGTGTTACATAAAAAACTTTAATTAATATTTTCAAAGAAAAGTTTTCCGAATGTGGAATCACGATTTAAATCGAGCAGATAATAATAAATATTCAATATTTAAGGTAAAACTTTTTAAAAATTAAATTTGTTTATATTTTTGGTTTTATTTGAAACTTTCACCAATTCTTTATCAATATTTTTATGTTTTTGATAAGAAATACATAAAAAATATGTTTTTACAAAACGTGTTCAAGGTAGAAATCAATAATGGTCGTTAAGCCATGTAAATAAATTTATATTTTTTATTGTATTCGTTACCAATGTTGAAAAAAAAATGGCTACCATGCAACAATAATGCAGATTATACAATAATACTTATTATTGTTTATGCTAAATTGTTAGATATGTTAGCTGGAGGAAATAATAAAGACACTGAAAACACGTGACTAACTTTTATGTCTTAAGATATTCAAATTGACTAACCTTTCCCAGGGCACACTGTTCTGTGTGCACATTGTACCAATATGATACAATTTTGATGGAACCACAAGACAATTAATTGAATCAACACAAAAAGGTGCGCACTGTTAACAAAGGTTAGTCAACTTGATAATGTCAGCTTTGACTATCCTAGATATACAAGTTAGTCAAGTGTTTTAATTTCAGTGTATTTAAATATGATATAAACCTTTTGATTTCTTTGATTTTTAATTTTTACTTCAGTAAAATTTAAGAAATGCTCACATTAATAAAACAAATTACAAACACAATTTCAAATTATTAATTACATTAAAATTATAATTATTCAAATAAAACTAAATTAACACCAAATTCTAATGTAAGTGAATTTGTTGTTTAAAAATGTTATCTTAAATCTGTTAAGTTTAATTTGTTAGACTCTGCAGATTTTCTAACCTTTTGCACTCTGTCATATTATGTTTATTTTGTAATTTATAGTTTGTTATTCTTATCATTATTCTAAAAACAAAATTTCAGTTTTATCTTTTACAATAATTTGTTAACATTTATTCAATATTTCAATATTATTTTTTAAATAATATTTTTACATTCATTTAATAGTTGTATTTTTTAAGAGTGGTATGAAAAAAAATCAATTTATTTTATTTTATATGTGCAACATATAAAGTTTTTTAAATTGTCTGTAAACCTTAGTACTTGGTTTCAATTTAACTTCGGTTATTAAAATACTTAAAATACTTAGATTCACTTAGATTCATTTAGATTAAGTTGTTCAATTTGACTTCGATTTACAGATATTTTATTCAACAATTTTCATGATTTTTCATCACTTATCCTGCATCTTATATCCTATATATTTTTTCTCTTATATTTTGTTCTATTATCCCATATTACTTTTGCATTATCTCTATTCCTCTTTCTTATTATCCTATCTACCCAATTTCTTCATTCTTCATTGACAATTTTTATCCTGTTTTATGGTAGTTTATATTTTTTGTCAGTTAGCTTTTTAAGATAAAAATTCAATACTGAACGTTCTTTGTTTTTAGCATATTCATGTCAATTTGCTATGCTTTCATTTCAAACGTGTATCTATATTTTCAACAAAGCTCCATATAATAATACATTTCTATAATAATGTAGATATAATTTACAATTAAAATAATTGCTTGAAATTATTTCCATTTTCAAATTTCTTTCATGAAATTAAAACTTCAAAAGCATAAATCAAACTAATTCTCTTTAATAAAGATTATAAAGTATAAGCCGCGACGATTTGTTACATAATTACCATTTAAAATTACAAATATAAAATGTCTATTAAAATCACCCTAATAAAAAGTACAAATATTTGACTGAATAAATTTCATGGGGTTATCAATATGTAGAACCACCCAAAGGTTAGAAGGATCAAGCATATATAAACTTTGAAAATATATGTTTAGTTATGCATATTATTTGAGATATATTTTATTTACGGATGTAAAAAATATTTGATTTATAGACGTTAAGAATTTTGTTTTCTTTACAAACATTATTTTTCTTTTGTCCAAATAGAAATAAGAATAATTATTTCACTTATTTATTATTCGTAATAACTTGTTTTTAGCAAACTGTCAATAGTTATTGAATGGGAGTGTTTTAATAAATTTTGTGAAAACACATTTATTTTGATTTATATAAATTTTTAACAACTATTTATTTTTATTTTATATTACAGTCCTGTATTTAAATGTAAATTAGATTTATAATGGTTATTTAAGATCAAGCTAATTTGATTAGTTTTAATCTTTGCATTAAAAACATCGTCAGCAAACTATAATCATATATAATCATATATAATCATATATAATCATATATAATCATATAATCATATAATCATATATAATCATATATAATCATATATAATCATATATAATCATATATAATCATATATAATCATTCATAAATTTGGTATAAACAGTACACATGTCTTAAAAAGTGAGCATCTTAACCCATAATGTCTTCACAATAAGCAAGCGACCCAAACCAAAGTATCCGCTCAGATAATAGTTCGATTAATCAGATAATAGTTGGGTTAATCGGATAAAACTCGGATAAATATTTTCACTTTGGTTGGTTAACCTTCTAGTACCATAGAGCCGTACACGTCCGCTACAATAAAGGTGATTTTCAATGCAAACTTCAAAGCATTTTGGTCCTTAAGACAACAACGAAAGAGACGTTAAGGACTAATCGAAGCGTTTCGGGTTGACTGGAACTGAATTCATCGCCGCTAAACATCGCCGCTACGTCAACGCAAATGATGGCGCTCTATGGGCCGTGAAATGCGCTTCAATGGTCGCCCTAATGACTTGGGTCAGTCCATTTTAAGGGGGGGGGGAGGAGGAAGACATCATTAATTTAAAAATCAAAAGCCATTCGTTAAGCTGTGCTGAAAATGTATACCTTCTATTGAATAAAATAATACTAATAACAGTGATTGTAAAGTAATCTTTATAACGATACTATTGAGATAGTGTTATAAAATAACACTTAAAAGAACAATAATGATACTATTGAGATAGTGTTATAAAATAACACTTAAAAGAACAATAATGATAATATTCATATTGATAACTAAGAAAACAAAACAACAATAATACTACTCGCAAAGAAATAGCAACATTTGAGATAACACTTACAAAATCAACAATAATAGAAATAGAAAAATGAGCTTACATTAATGGTTAATTAATAATAGTGAAAACATTAACAGGTTAACAATAATATTTAAAGAAAATAAAAAACACTTAATTATTTTTCACATATGAAAGTCCAATACTAGATATAATTTGAATGTTTACAACAAAAATGTTTTAAAAGTCAAAAACAAAAACAAAGATACTGTATAGAAATCGAACACTATACAGTATGAAATCCTCACCATAAAATATCAATAAGTTATATTGATGCAGCGTAACCCAATGCAATGCCCGGCTGATAATTGCCAAAAAAATACATTTTATTTATTAGTACTGCAAAGAATCTTTATTCAACGGGAGGCTCAGTTCGAGTCAACCTCAGACGGTTAAATCACCTTCACCCTAAAAAATTAAGTTATACCCAAAACTCTATTACTCAAACAATGAGGAACTCGGTATCGGATGCGTCTGCAGATGAGAGCATTAATATTCCATGTAGAAAAACCAAAACAGAGTTTGAGAAGAAAAATCGTATCAAAAATAGTGCAATTAGAAAGCTGAGCGCAAAAGCAAAATCTAGATTTAACAGATCTGAAAAAATAAAAAACGAAATGAATGGATTACAAATTAATTTGTTGTTTTTATGCAAAATATTTTATTTCATAAACTGAATATAGAAAGTTTTTGGTCTAAATAGTATTGCTATTTTTTAATAACAACATTATTAATCTAAGTAATGTTTGTTTTGTTGTGTTTACTATTAATATCCTTAACATTAATTTGTCGTTTTTTAATTGTTATTATTGTTATTGTTATTCTTCAAAAAATAATACTTCATTGTTTTTATTACTGTAAAACATTATTATTAGTACCACCATAAACCGTAAAAAATGTATCCCAAACATTTTCAAAAAGAACAAAAAATACAAAATCCTTAAAAATGTCGAAAACTATTTGGAAATTACATAAAGTAATGCGAGCTTTATATTCCTGGTTATTAGACACAAAGGTACTTTTAAGAGGCAATAACAACTATAATTGCATGTCCTTATCTAACTGATAACAGCTTCGTAAAAATTTATTAAGTTGTGGTCATTTTTATTGAATTTTCCAAAGATGGTTTTCGACAAATAATTTCTACAAACGAAATAATTACACGCAAATATTTTGCTTTTAGTTATTTTTAGTAAAGTTAAAAGTGATGTTTTGCTTTTAGTTATTTTTAGTAAACTTGAAAGTGATGTTTATCTCTCAATTGAAAGGATTTTTGATTCTTGAGTTGTTTAAACTTTCTAAAACTTTTACTATTTCAAAATATGAACGTAAAATGTTTTAATTTTTTCTTTGTTCTTAAGCTTACAAATGTAAATGTTGAAAATTGCTTATGTACAAACTATTTTTTAGTTTCTCTTCTGTTGAACTCAATTTTAAAAACGTAAAAAATACATCTTGAAATGATTTGATTTTGTATTGTAGTTTTACACATTTTTTCCTGGTGCTAAAATTAACTGTATGGCCATGGCTAAGTTAAAACTAGTTAAAAACTTTACCATTTAAGCATCATCAGTTAATTGTTGCGGTCGTATAATGCATATAACGCAGTGGCTGTGAATATCTTCGCAAATGGATCTAGCGGGTATAATGCAAGCTAGATAGTTATAGGTCAGTCTGAACATGCAGTGGCTAGCGCAGCGGCTGTGGTCGCCGACGGAAAAACAAATGTTATTGAGGTATCAGAATGAAAAGCGTAAAAAAATAACATTTTTTTGGTTCAATTATTTCCATGAAGAAGTCTAAGATGAATGTTCTCTCTATTAGGAGTGAATATGTTAATTAGAGTTACTATTTATGCTCAATTCTAGGTAATGTATTTATTAATTATTTAAGGAACGGAAAAGTATATAAAATTAATTCCACTGTAAGAATTAAAATTAATTTATACAGGGATCATAAATTCGTTTTTTAAATATATTTAACGTATGACACTAAAAAAGTATTACAATTTGCGGTATGCATTTAAATATAGTAATCAATATCCAATGAACGAGGTTCAAACCACAATACATCAACTTCACCCGAATGAGATTCAAAATATTTTGTGGAAAAGTTCACTGAAGATTGGATCAAATTTCTAGAAGTGAATTTTAAACAAGGAATAAATTCTCCTTCGACTATATATCAAAGAAGTGTCAATCTTATCACCGGAGTTCAAGACATCTTGAAAATCAAATCAAACCTTTTTATTTCCTCGTAAAAGTTTATGTTTATATAGTTCGATTACAATAAAATGCGTTTATGGGATTCAAAATAAGTGAACATTGTAATTAAATTCAAAATACTTGGGTAGTAATTAAAAACAATTTGTTCTGGAAAGTGTATAGTTTTTTTGAAAGATTTAAATTGATGAAGTAATATTTTTCTTTTATTTATATGTAAATATAAATTATAAATGTGAATACATAATCGGTCTTACTTTCTAACTCTTTTCATAGTTTTATTCATTTCTATTTTTCCTTTTAATATTTTTGTAATAAATTAACCCAAGACTTTTCTTTGTTTTTTAATGTTTTTTTAATAAATTAACCCAAGACTTTTCTTTGTTTTTTAATGTTTTTTTAATAAATTAACCCAAGACTTTTCTTTGTTATGTCAATATAATATTTTATAACATTAAACTGTTTTTACCCAATGTACTATTTATTACCCGTACCCTTAATTAAAATTAAAATTTTTAAGTTTTTCAATCAACTTTATGAACAACTGAGAAGTTTCGTACGATTGTTATTTATGTTTTAGTGTTTTAAATGACCATCAAAATAGTTTGAAACTTTTGAAGAAGAATCTTATTTATTGGAATTTTCCATATATCAGAAATAGATTTTTTAGCAAATCAGCAGAACCATCCTCCAAAATATTTTGCTTTGGATTCCATTGGAGGTGATCTGTAATGCGAAGGATGATGAAATCTTTGAAATAAAGTAATGCACTCCTTGACCCAATGTTCACTGGGTCATGGGTAGTTGAAGATGATCTTCCAGCAAACGAACCTGCAATGAAGGATATTAATGTGATGATGATGGTGAAGGTGATGGTGATGGTGATGGTTATGGTGATGGTGATGGTGATGGTGATGGTGATGGTGATGGTGATGGTGATGTCGATTACAGTAATGATGATTGTTTTACTGATGGTTACATTGAAGATAACAATACCGATGATCATGATGATACCAAAGATCATGATGAAATCTACATATTAAAAAAATTTTAAAATTTAATAAACTCAAAAATCAAAACAATCGAATAGTCCATTTTGTGAATATAAAACAGCTTTCTAAAATAATTTTAATTTTATTTCTCTATTTTCAGAATTTGAATCGAGTTTATAAAATTTATAATTCAGTTCATAGATAATAGAAAGTTTCATACCTTATGATTTTGTATCTTATTTCAGTTTCCAATTTATCATTTGACAAAATATAGAATCTCTGTCATGACCTTTCAGATATTCTATTTATTATTTAAATTAGGAAAAATTATTTTTCTGATCGATAAAAAAAATGTAACAAGCAAGCGCTTGCGCGCACACACACACACGCACACGCACACGCACACGCACACGCACACGCACACACACACACACACACACACACACACATACACACACACTTACACATATATATATATATATATATATAATTATATACATAATTATATATAAACAACTTCAAAGGCAAAATAAAAAAGATTAAGTGTACACTTTCCATCATCCTTAAATTGGAGGAAAATGTGTCAGTGAAGAAATAAAGATTGAAGAAAAGGAAGTTTCTAATTTATTTCAAATAAATTTAATTTAATTTTAATGTTTCTTCAAATAATGTTAAAATGCACAACAATAACGTGCCAGAGTTTGATAAAAAAACCCACAACAAACGAAAAAAATGTTTCTCTTCTTTCCCTCCTTCACTAAACATTCTCAAACATAAAAACAAATCATCGATACTTTTGAGGAATGATGTCGTTAAATATATTTTAATGTAAAACGAACCAGGTGGTGTATTCATATGTTTTTTTTAGCTATTATTTTTTTCAAAACTGTACAGCAATCTTTACATTTCTTAATTATTAAGAAGCAGTGTTAAAGAATCTGAACTGCAAACCATTGAGTATTTCTCCATACAGTAAATGAGTAATAGCATTAGGTTTGAAATTAAGAAATTAACAGCAGAATAACCTCAACTGAATACGTTTCCTGAAAGAGGGACAGTTATTCACTGCATGTTCACATTTGCTGGAACGTGAATGTTGCTTTATTGACACTTTTCAACATTGTTCCACACTCAACAACAACGACGATTCAAATCAGCCGAGTCAGATGGCCAAAAATATTTCGTTACAAACCGTGGCAATCCTTCCTTCCGGAGGTTTTGTACAGTGCTTGCCCCATGCAGGCTCAGGATGCTGAAAAAAACATGACTCGTTTGAAATCATACTCATGTTGGTCCATGGTAGCACGACTTATTGCAGAATCTTCACATACTCAGCAATGTTGATTTTGAGATTGGCATCGCATGCTACCTCTGTAAAATCATGACAAAGGCATTATTTTTGCTTTACATGACAATAGGTGTTTTTGAAAGGTCCGAACTTTGGTGTTTTGAAATAGATTGGACTTTTTCTCAACTACAAAGAAACGATGGTCACCCAGATTCTTCAAATGATTCAGAAGATGTGAGTAAATCAGCGAGTTACTTTTTCCCGTATGGTCTTAGATCGTGCGACACCTTCTACAGAATGCCTTCATGTTTAAATTATATTGAACAGCATTGAATATCGTTATTTACAGACTTTGCCGGCCTTTGCCAGTTTGAAAGATCTGCCTGATTTAAGTCTTTCAAGCCAGCAAGGAAACGAAGTGTCCGTATTCTATCACGTATAGTGCTATAAGGTCTTCTTTCAACACTTTCTTCTTTTTTGAGACATTGCACAATGCGATGTATAAGTTTTTAGCGTATTTTGTTGCTTGAATTATATCAGCTGCACATTGAATGGTGCGATATAAGTCTGCTAGAGCAGTTCTAAGTTTAATTCCACATTGTCGGTCATTGCTCATCAAATATGTTAGTTTAAACTTGAAATATAATATTTAGATAAACTAATTTTCAAAAAAACAAGGGTAAATGCTACGCATAAAAAGCTGTGTTTGTATGCTAAAAAAATATCGGAATGTATAATATTTTATTGTTCAAATAAAATATTAGAATAAAATATTGGAATATATAATATTTTATTGTTCAAATAAAATATTAGAATAAAGTATTGGAATATATAATATTTTATTTTTCAGACAAAATATTAGAATAAAATATTGGAATATATAATATTTTATTGTTCAAATAAAACATTAGAATAAAATATTGGAATATATAATATCTTATTGTACAAATAAAATATCGGAATGTATAATATTTTATTGTTCAAATAAAATATTAGAATACAATATTGGAATATATAATATTTTATTGTTCAAATAAAATATTAAAATAAAATATTGGTATATACAATATTTTATTGTTGAAATAAAATATAGAAATAAAATATTCAAATAAAATATTGGAATAAAATATCGGAATGTATAATATTTTATTGTTCAAATAAAATATTGGAATAAAATATCGGAATGTATAATATTTTATTGTTGAAATAAAATATAGAAATAAAATATTCAAATAAAATATTGGAATAAAATATCGGAATGTATAA
>JARUHE010322256.1:0-11364 GCA_031471125.1 Archaeomysis grebnitzkii | reverse complement strand
TAACTGATGAAACAATTTATTTGAAAAGAAAACACTTGCTTGATACCAAGATACTTTTAATCAACATTTAGGTATTCTTTGTGAATTCATTTGCTTTTTTTTATGGGAAACATCTTAATTCTACGTAAATGAACAATACTCGTATTGGTAAAAACCATTTTGTTTTTGTAGTGTTTCATAATTTATTCTAAATTAAGGTTTATTTATTATTTACCTTTAACTATACAATATTATTACAATAAAGCTTCACACGCTATTTTTTTATATATAAGTTGCTGTTAATAGCAACAATATTTCTCTAATGTGATGCAGACTATTTTTAATATTTGATGCAAACAGTCTCAGCTCAACAAAAAATCAACAACATGAAAAAAGTTTAAAAAAATAACAACTACACTGAAGATGTCTTTGCATCTATAGTTTTTTTTTGGCAAACGTTGAGTTTATCACAAAATAATGCACCCTTCCTGTACAAGAGTATAGCACACTAAATTGGCACGGACAGTAATTAATAGTTTGGCACTAAATCTTTTTTTGTAAGGCACACGATACCCTCTCTATAAATACATAATTTGCACTTTAATGTTTAGCACAAATTATTTATACATTTTAATTATAACTATGTATTCCATTATAAAATTTAAATTTATGCTATACAAATATTTACTTATTTAAAAAGCGTACGGCTATACATATTCTTCACTAGGTTTTGGAGTTCCTCGAGCACTGACTCGGCCGTTCGCTGTATTATCAGGCAGTTCAGCAATGTCTTTAAACACCCCCACGAGGCTCTCAAAGTTGGGGCCCCAGTTGAGCAGGTAATCCCAGCCAAACGTCGATCCATTTGGGGGTTTGTACGAACTCATGTTGCTTAGATCGTCATCTGAGGCAACCAAAGTACTTAACGAACCTCTGAACGAGTCGAAGCCATCGTAGTTCTTTGATGACTCATTGTCGTGCTCGTTTTCATTGTCTACTTCAGCTAATTTACTGAAAATCATGTTACCAGGACCGAAGTCTCTGGTCACTTTTTCATAATTGTTTTCATATTCGAATTCTGAGCAAGTGAAAGAGTCATTGCCAGACTCATCTGTAGACGAGTCAGGCGGTTCTAATAATTCAGTATTGGTTTCTAATAATTCTGCAAGTTTGTCTTTGCGTTGGTGCCCCTCACTAGATGAAGAAACTGCGTCCAAAGTGGAAACTAAAGACGAATTGCGCGGCCGCCCATTCAATCGCTCTATTTCATCGGCTGTCAAACCTAAGCTTACATTACTGTTGTGCTTTTTCTTTTTTGTTGATTGTGACGACGCGTGCATTGAACCAGACGATTGCGAGAGGTGTGACACTGGCGAGTTGAGTGATCGTTCACTTGTTGACATCACGTCTTTCACACCTCCGCCTTGGGATGTAGCAAGTAAAGCGGTTTGAAGCGGTTTTCCACTTATGTCTTGTAATGTTAGTATTCGAGGCGTTTGCTGAGAAAGCTCTGACGAAGGCGACAATCTTGCCAAGGGCGTCGATTGCATTTTCAACACAGATGGAGATTCTCTTGGTGCAACTGGGTTTGGACTTTGCCTCATCAAATTTCTTGGACTTTCCCTATGAGGTGTATTGGGGAAGTTGTGAGGCGAGTGGCGATGATTGTGTTTGTGGTATCCTGGTACATGAGGATTTGTTTTGTATTTACGAACGTTGCCATCGCGATATCCTTTATAATGATAAACAATGTCGATGTCAGATGGAGCGATGGAAGAAGCATTTTCCAAGTCATAATGTTCAGGAGGTTCAGAATCAGGAATGTGTCCTATACCCATTGTATCTCTGTCTGGCATAGGCCCATCATCAACTCTAAGCGGCACACCAGGTGATTTATTCATCACTTCTCTCTCAATTATGTCAGGTCTTTGAGGTCTTTCGTGATCTCTATCTTTGTACTTCTTCGTAGCAAGTTCTTGAGATAGATGTGATCTCAAAACATCATCAGTCATTTCTGCGCTTTCTACATAATTTGGATCTTGTGTTGACCGACCAGAATCAGTCGAGGTGTTTCCAATCAAAGCAGAACCATTTTGTTTCACATGACCACCAATGTTTTCTCGTCTTTGCTTGCGAACACGATACACTATGAAGGAGACAAATATTGCCACTAGCAATAGAACGAAAAACACAATCACAAGTGTTATTCCAATTGATAAGGGATCTGTGACAATTGGTACTCCAAGTATTGATGGTGAACAGCTGCCTAACAATTTCACCCCATGTGACACACCTTCCAGAAGAGTTCCGGTTGTGTTCAGAGGTTGTATTTCACCATCAATCTCAAACATTTTGATACATCCTTCGAAACCTGTAATTACAAAACAGTTACTGATTGTTACTTATATACAACACATATAAAACAGTGAAATATGCAGACATAAAATATAAAAAAAAACGAATTTAAATAAATATATAACATACCTTCTAGAGAATATGGTAGTGATCCAGAAAATTTAGGTGCAGCGCCCAGGGTTAAAGATGTCAGATAGGCATCAAGAAAATCATGAACAAAGTTGAGGTCTAGTTCATCACCAACATGTTCATCATTCACTAAAATCTTTAAGGCTCCTTCCTCGGCAAGTAATGTCAAGTTGTGCCAACCACCATCATTTACTGGAATATCTGGCAATGTCATGTTTATTGGTTGGTTTGCACCGAGCTTAGAAGTGTACTGAATATTTCCTCCTCGAACCTCAATTAATGTATAATCATTGTTTGTTGCAGCATGGAGAAGTACACCTTCATTGACCAAAGTACGAAATTGGAAAGATAACGTTTTTGGTGGAGCAGAAATTGAAAGAGTTTGTCTTAACATTCGAGATTGAGCGACTTTGTTGATGTCTCTGCTGTATCTATTCAATGGTGATTCTCGAGACCATCGGGAATGTCTTTTATACAACTGTGGCAAAAGTTGGCGTCGTCTGTGCTGTTCTGTTATCAAAAATTCGATGTAGGCTTGTTTGGTGAAGGCAGCTGGATCTAAAGATTGTCCACAGTCGGGAGCAATATGTCCACTGGAGCAGCGACACATGTATGTTGACCAACGGTCAAGACATGTTGCTCCAGCGCCACATGGATTACCAGCACACACATCAGATATTCTTTGGCATGTATTGGAAATTCCTCGAGACTGTAAACAGACAAAGTTAATAAATAAATAAGACAATTATTTATATAGTTGAAATATTTTTTTAAATATGTAAGATATATATTAAGTTTTACAACTTTTATGAGTTTCAATTAACTAAACAAAAATCATTACCTGTATTGGCCCTGATAGATTCAATGGTCTTCCATCTATAGAGGCACTTTGAATACATCCAACAAAATCATCTGCAAGAACCTGTCCAGGTCTTTCTTGAAGAGGATCAACTGTCATTACACCTCCAATGTACATGTGTTCATTGTTGAAATTTAAAGTTCTGAAAAATATTAATGTTCATACATTAAGCAATAACAATATTGTATTTATTTTATTTTTGCCTATGAAATCACTATTTTATTTTATTATTAAGCAACGCATTTCATTATTTATTAAATAATTAGGCATAGTAAAACATATAAATAAAAGCTTAGAATAAAAATTTGTGAACGAGAAACCAAGTAATAATTTTCTATGTTAATTTCAGTAACAAACTTCAGTATAAATCTTCAGACACTTACCCTGTAGGTCCAGTATCATCAGCATAGCAAATGTTATCACCAGGCCGACAATCTTTACAAGTTTCTCCATTATGTGAACAAGTGGCAATGCTCAATGACACAACACGTCCATTTCTAGTTGCTGTTATTTTGTACCACCCTCCATCTGTCACATCCACATCAACTTTAATCGCAGTTATTGCTGTTCTTGCTCCACCAAAACTAAACCTTGGTTTTCCTCCACTCAATTCAATAGCTACAAAATCTGACCTTCCTCCGGTTTGTAAGCCATAGTTATACACAAGAAGTGCATCCGGTTTGTTTGTAGAAAACGTGATTGAGATGTCGTTTGTTGTTGAATCTAATGTTGCGAAGGTCATGTACGATAAATCACCAAAACTGAATGTAGATTTCTCACAATGTGGACCATAAAAATTGGTTGGGCATGAACACTGATATCCTGGCTTGAGCGAAACACACGAGCCACCATTGGTACATGGGTTAGGTCTGCACAGCTCACTTGCTATTTCACAATGGTTTCCTCGATATCCTGGTCGGCAGATACAGAAGAAACCGCCTTCTAATGTTGGTTGGCATGATCCACCGTTTTGACAGGGACTAATGTCACAAGCATTTGTTTTGTCAAACTCACACTGTGGTCCTTGCCTAGATGGTGGACAAGCACAAACAAAGTCGAATCCTTTTCTTGAACATGTTCCTCCATATTGACATGGGTTTGGAGAACAAGAATCCTGCCTCAGTTGACATCTATCACCGGTGAAACCTTGACGACACTGACAAGACACATCGTGTTTTATCAACGGTGATGTAAATACAAAGCTTGGCGAATCTGTTATCTCTGTATCATCATACGCATTAATACCATGAGAACATTCGCCATCATTTTGACATGGTTCTTCATTACAAGGATTATAATCTACTACAAATTGAAGTCCCTGAAGTGCCTTAGAGACTCTAAGTTCTTCAGAACGTAAGATTCTTGTAACCTCCGCTGGTAACAAATATGAACCTCCCTCCTTAGATTGTACTGTCAGTGTAAGATCAGTGTGAGCACTAACTTCTAGCATGGAATAGATTTGTATAAATCCACCATTAAAAAGAGGTTTCACTGATAGTAAAAATGGCTCATAGTATAGACGGAGAAAACGCTCGGTAGTTACATTTAATAGCCTAAGAGTTAAGCTATTGTTAAGTGATTCATTTCCAAATGATTCAAACTCAATAGTCACTTTTGATTCTACTTCTGCATGTTTGCCATCGTATCCGGAAACTGTAAGGCTGTAAGATCTGTCATGAGTTACGCGAGCAGCATGGAGATTACAAGCATTGGGGATCGAGAAAGCTGCAGAGCTCTTTTGAATAATTTCACATGAATATTGACCTGCAGTGTCTGCATCATTTGGATGGACGTCAGCAACTTTTCCTCCTGGAAATACTCCTTGGAATGTCAACACTTTTACAGTGACTGTACGAGGAGTTGAAGGCGAATCGTTCTTATCAAGTACTTTGATGGTTACCGGATATTCAGATTTCATTCTTGGTTTACCACTATCTACAATTTCAATTCTGATGTTTAATTCAGGAGTTGTTTCTCTATCTATAATTCTTGTTGTCTTAATTTCACCAGTTTTTGCATCAATAGTGAAAAACTTTTCATGTTCTCCACCAACAATATAATATGTAAATGGTTGTGTATTAGGTGGAAGATCAGGGTCAGTTGCACTCAATGTCATAACTGAAGTCATTATAGGCTCGTTTTCCGCAACATAACCTACTATGTCCGGTGGATCAAATACTGGTCCATTGTCATTGACATCTTCCAAAATTACTCGCACTAAAGTTGTTCCTGTCTGAGGTGGTGTACCATTATCAATAGCACCCACAGTTAAATTATACACCTGCACAGTTTCGCGATCCAATTGAGCTGTTGTTTCAATGATTCCACTTTGTGGATCTACTTTAAAAACTTGACCGAAATTACCACCAATTATAGAATATGTAAACTGATTATTTTGGGTTCTCACATCTGAGTCTACAGCTGTCACTGTCAGAACATGAGTTCCAACCAACGACCCTTCACTTAATCTGGTTTCATAGAATGGTTGAGAGAACACAGGTGGATCATTGCCATCTTGAATAGCAATTATTATTTGAGCTTCATGAGTATCATTTCCTCTAATGCTGCCTTCATTCTTAGCCATAACTGTCAGTACAACTCGACTTTGACTTTCTCTATCCAAGCTTCTAGCCACAGTTATAACACCAGTTGTTGGTTGAACAATAAACCCTGCATCATTACTGGACCCAACGAGCAAATAGTATACTACTCCATCTCTGCCATGATCTTCATCTGTTGCTTGTACTGACCCAACAGGCGTACCAATCCTAGCTGACTCAGACACAGTAAATTGAAACACTGATTGAACAAACCTAGGATAAAATTCGTTTCTTCCGGTTATGTGAACTATAACTTTGCATGAACTTTTTTGAATTGATTCAGGATTTGAAGCCATTATATGAAGAACATATTTATTCTTTTCTTCATAGTCAAAAATCTTTCTCGAAACAATTGATCCATTTTCAGAATTTATAATAAAGAACTCTTTTCCATCTCCTCCTACAATAGAATATTGTATAATAGCATTTCTTGTTGAATCTATATCTGTTGCATTCAATTTGATTACAGAAGTTACATTGTTAGAGTTTTCTGCAATGTATGCATCAAACTTCGACTGGCTAAACTTGGGAGGGTTGTCATTAATATCTGTGAGTAGAACGGTAAGAACAGCATATGCAAAGTGTGGTTCATATGCAAGGTCGTGGGCCGTTATATTTAGTCTGTATTCTTGTACTGAATCATAATCTAATAAGTTCTTTATTGTAACTGTTCCTTTATTTGGATGGATATCGAACTTTTCTGCCTCATTGCCACTTGTTATTGAATATCTCACAACACCATTCAATCCATGGTCTTCATCTGTAGCGTTAATTGTTCCAATTACTGTTCCAAGTTTCTCATTTTCAGGAACAATCACCTGATAGCTAGATGCAGTAAACTCTGGCGCATGTACATTTTTACCAGTCACGTCCAAGGTAACTAAAGCTTCAGCTTGATGGGGAGGAACACCACGATCTCTTGCTCTCACTTGAAGGACATATCGCACTCCTATGCGCCCTTCTAATGATTGGGCTACACTCACCCATCCAGTACTGGCTTCAAGGACGAAGAAATCGGACCCGTTCCCTCCTGCTTTTTCATATTCAATTTCAGCATTTATTCCAAAATCATATTCATCAACAGCTTTTAGTTGAATAATCTTCTGTCCAATTTCTGCAGCTTGAGGCACTGGAGTATGATAACGAGATTGTTTGAAATGTGGAGCATTGTTGTTTGCATCTACAACATTTACTGTGATAGCACAGTCTGATGACATGGGTGGCTTTCCATTATCAGTTGCTACAACAACTAATTGATATTGATTTTCTGGAGAAGGTCCTTTCAATGTATGTTTATATTGTAATGCTTGCTTTGATAAAATTTCTCCACTAGAAGGATCTACACTAAAGAAATCAGATGGAAATTTGAGAGAATATGATATCACACTATTAGGACCTTGTTTATCGAAATCTGTAGCTGTGACTTGTCCAACAAATGCCACAGATCTTTCGAGTTCAGAAAAGTTAAACTCATATGATTCTTGCTCGAACTGGGGTGAGTTATCATTCTCATCTTGTACTGTGATTGTCAATGGAGTTTCAGCTTGCCAAGACCCATCCACAGCTGACACTTTCAAAAGATACTCATCTCGGGCTTCACGATCAATTGCTCCAACCACAGTTACATTACCACTCAAAGGATCGATGTGAAACTTTCCGTCGGGATTCTCAGTAAAACTGTAAGTTGCATTCGCATTTTCACCAATATCTCTGTCACTCGAAGTCACTTGTATGACAAATGTGCCTACAACAGCATTTTCAGTAACGTTAGCACTAAATAATTTGGTAAACTTTGGAGGATTATCATTTTTATCTTGAACGGTTACAACAACCATAGCTGTACCAGTAAGCGATGGAGTTCCTTTATCAATTGCTTCCACTGTCAATGTATACACTTCAACTTCTTCTCTGTCTAACTTTACTTTAGTATATATTTCTCCGGTTTCTGAATCCAATTTAAAAGAATCCTGAATGATTGAATTTTGTCGAAGATGATATTTCAACTGTGCATTTAAATTCGAGTCTCTGTCCGCGGCAAATACCGTAGCCACTAATTGAGGAGGGTATTGGTCTTCAAGTATAGATGCGTTATAGACCGATTGGGAGAATAAAGGAATGTTGTCATTGTAGTCTGTGACATTGATGATCAAATGAGTAACAGAGGTCAGCGGTGGTTCGTCCGAGTCTCTTGCAGAGATCCAAACCTCGTACTGTGAAGATGTTTCGTAATCCAATCCTCTTTCTGATAATCGCACTTCGCCCAAGTCTTCATCAACAGTGAAGGCTTGCCCCACATTTCCTCCAGCAATTGCAAACCTTATAATGCCTTTAGATCCTGTCTTAGGTGACGTAGCTGTAAGAGACGTCACTAAATCATTTCTGGCTGACTCACTGAAGCTATAAGTCTTCTGGACAGTCTGAAACTCCGGGAACTGGTTGGCGTCGTGGGTGTGAACCTTTAGACGTGCGGTGGAGGACAATTGAGGGGAACCAGAGTCCGTGGCTCGTACCTCCAGGTTGTAAATACTTTCTCCTTGAAGTAACGTCGACGCCTTAATAACGCCCGTTTCTTGGTTCATATAAAAGTTGTGAGCATCGTCGCCGGAGAGATAGTAAGTCACGTGGCCGTTTTCTCCCTCATCTGGATCCCAGGCTGAGCCACCAAAGACAAAATCACCTGAAAAAAGATGTGTAAGTGAGGACATATCAAATACAAATATAATCAAATCAAATTTGTTCCCTCATCTGTTATACCAGACTCTTTCTTTAATCTTATCTCTTAAAAAAATGATCTCTCCGAAGTCTCTAAATATAAATTCTAGAGAAGTGACCTATCTCCTAAATCTCTAGGTATAACTTCTTGAAACATAATCTCTAGATATAGTTTCTAGAAAAGTAATCTCTCTCCAAATCTCTAGATATAATCTATAAGAAGTGATCTATCTCCCAAATCTACAGGTATAATTTCTGGAAATAATGCTAATATATATACACATGATCGATGAAAATATTACTTTTCAGAGTCGTGTAAGTTTCTTACCAGGTTGGGTTGGATCAGGGATATGAATTTCGTAGGATTGGTCTTGGAAAGTAGGAGCATTGTCATTTTCATCTGTCACAGTCACAGTGACCTGAAAACAATTAAATAAGTTTGTTAATTGAAATAATAGACGAATAATCACTATTCAAGAATCATTAAATAAAAAACTATTTAAAATGATACTAGAGATGAAAGATATTGATTGTTTGATACAATCAATCAACATTGATATTGTAATTAAAAACACATAAAAATAAGCAAAAGGATACTATAATAATTGAGTTATTAAAAGGGTTGTGACTACGTCTTGTTATATAATCCTTGATATCTTGATATTTTTATTGTTAATATTGCTATTATTATTATTATTATGATTATTATTAATATGATTATTATTATGATGATTATTATTATGATGATTATTATTATTAATATTATTATTATTATCATTATTATTATTATCATTATTATTACCTCAGTAGTGGTGGACCTGGGTTCGGTCAGCGACGAATCCTTCGCTTCGAGGAAGAGGGAATATCTTGCGATGGTTTCTCTGTCGAGTTTCGCCACCGTCCGAATCACTCCCGTGTCCCTGTCCACCGAAAACACGGTTTGTGCGTCACCCACCAACGAATACCTGCAACAGAGTGGGGTGATTTATATATATATATATAAATATATACACATTATATTGATTGATTGTTCGTCATTGTATGCTAATACTCATTTGCATCAGTTTGGGAATCATTAATATATTTTAATTTATTTATTGGTTTCTAAATGACATTTGTTGATAGTTTTTGGAAACATTTTCGGAGCAAAAACATTTAATTAAATTTGATTCGAGATGTTTTATATTTTTGTATTTTTTAATTTTACAAATTTAAATTTTGGTTTTATCTTCTATGTTTTCATATTTTTATATTTTTATGCTTTTATATTTGTATATTTGTTTTTTTTTTGTTTTATATTTAATATTTTTTTATTTTTTTATTTTTATAATTTTATAGTTTTATAATTTTATATTTTTGTATTTTGTATTTTTTATGTTTTCATGTTTTTTTTTATTCTTATATTTTCATATTTTTATATTTTATATATTTTTGTTTTTTATTTTTATATTTTTATATTTTTATTTTTTCTATATTTTTGTATTTTTATATTTTTATATCTTTACATTTTTTGTATCATACTTTATATTTTTATATTTTTATATTTTTTTATTTTTATATTTTTATATTTTTTTATTTTCTATTTTCATATTTTTATATTTTCTATTTTCATATTTTTATATTCTTATATTTTTTATATTTCTATATTTTTATATTTTTATGTTTTTAATGTTTTATATTTTTATATTTTTATGTTTTTAATTTTTTATATTTTTATATTTTTATGTTTTTGTGTTTTTTATTTTTATATTTACATTCATTAAATTGCTTCACTTCTAAAGGTTGTTGGTATATTTGTGATGAAAATTGTCTCAAAGTAAAGTGATAAGAAATAAGTTTCTGTCAAAAATTATTTAAGAACTTGTTGAAATAAGAAATTTAAATAAATTTATTTCAAAGTTGTTTTGATATTGAAATTTTTGAATTGTTTTGTTTCTTGTGTATATTTAAAATCGGGTTGAATTTAAATTATTATAATTGTATTAAAAGGTACACTTATTATTATTATTGTTTTTAATTTCAAGTAAAAATATTTAATTGAAATTTATGAATTAATTTAAATTAATCAAACTGCTTTACTTTATGCTTACAATTTTTGATTTTAGTTTAAACCATTTCAACATTTATTATTTTTCTTTGATTCTTTATGTAATTTTCTAAAATTTTTATTGTTTGTAGGCACAACTGTTATGCAATACTATACAGAGTTTGCTATTCAAACTCCATGCATGACACCATTAAACAAGACCTTGATATTTGTGTAGTTCCAACCAAAACCTTGGTCTGTGAACAACAACTCTGAATTTAGACTCGCTTTTATGTTCGAAATTGTAATACAAATTATATCTTAACAAAACGTTTTAATTTTTTACCAAGTGAAAGAATACTACTTCAGACATACACTATGTTAAAAATGTAAAGGTGTGAACCAATTACAAGAACAAAACCATCAAAGTCTGCATTTTTGAGGGAAAACACTTCCGTTGGTGCCATTCAATGCAACTCGTCTGCCCTGAGCCTTTGTTGGTGCAAGAAAGGCGTCGGGCTTAAATCATCCTCTTGAAATGGTTTGGTTTCTCTACTTTTCTGTTATAGTTCATTCTATTTTATATGTTTTAAATATGTTTGTGTTTTGGTTATCTTCTATAGTTCATATATTTTGTATATTTTGTATATTTTGTATATTTTGTATATTTTGTATATTTTGTATATTTTGTATATTTTGTATAT
>JARUHE010322255.1:0-19752 GCA_031471125.1 Archaeomysis grebnitzkii | reverse complement strand
CTTATTCGGCTACTGATCCTGTCTAAGTTGGTTCAATATATATATATATCCCAGCTGATATATATATATATATATATCTACATATAATTATATTAAAGTTGTATATTTCTATTCATCATATTTATTAAATTATTATTCATGTATATTATCAAGTGAAATTATTTATTTAGGACTTAGGAATTAATGTAAAGTGCCCTGGAACTTACTGTTAAATAAAAAGAAAAACCCACCCTTCGTCTGATATACCTTGAAAACAATAATTTAGATTTGAGGCGGAAGGAATTCACCGCTTTTCCTCAATTCCCCTCAACAATATATATATACAGCATGTCTTTATACAGTATAAATGTTTATATATATATGAAACAATATAAATACATACAAATATATTTGTGTATGCATAACAATTGTTTCTGTGTAGATCGGATGGAAATAATTTATATATTCATAGAAAATGGAAGAAAGCGTTTCGATTGAAATAAGATATGAATAACAATAACAATATTATTGATTTATCTTAACAAACTGCCTCAACAAACAAAAGTGAAACATAGAATAAATATAATGTTGGAAGAGTTTATATTTTATTTATGTATTTATTGGTAAAATAAAAATGTTTTTACAAGTTGAAGGTTTATGAAAACATGACATCTTTTATGTTGACCAGTGATACGAACAGATTTATAAACATATAGCTCATAATTATAGATATCATTGTTTGGGTACCAACCAAAATATCATACCAACTGTAAGAAAATATTTTCAAGTTTTCACTTTGGATATAATTTTAAAATTAAGGCGAACAATTACAAAATATTAAATTTTCCATAAGCAGTTTATTTTAATAAGTAGTAAACTAATGAAGAAAGAAAACTATAAACAAATTTAAAAATTTATCATTAAAAATTTATATTGAATGCTTGATGTGATATACAGGAGTTGGCCAAATAATTGGAACAGCTCAACTTTTACTCCAATAATTCAATGACCTATTATATGAAAAAAATTGTTCCAAATTTCATTATGAGAGTTTATATACATTGTAGACATGTTTACTTATCTATTTGATTGTATATTAATAATTCTTTTTCAGTGTTGATTTAAATTAACGTTAAAATGCTTGACCTAATTGAGTTGCAAAAAGGCAAATTGCTGGAGGTCGTTTGGCAGGAATCTCAGCCACAACGACAACTGAACTACTTGGTTTTTCGAGAGCTACCATACCAAGAACCACGACAGAACTCAATAAGCATGTAACAAAGATGTTCCGATACCTACCAACTCATTTAGTTAGGAATTGGTATGAAGGACAAGAAATTATCCTAGAAATTATCCTGTGGCCACCACAGTTTCCATTTTTCAAATATTTTGAGCACATATGGTGCGTCATAGCGCAAGAAGTTGAAAACCGTTTTACTCGACCATCGCTTCCGAAAGAGCTGGAGCTGATGTTGATGAAAGAATGGTTGACATTGCGTTTATGTGAAGCCAGGAAGCTATACAGGAGCTATACATGAGCCTGGAGAAGAACCAACACCAAATTTGATACATTTTCTTTAAATTTATCAAGTGTTCAAATTATTTTGTCCAACCCCTGTATGTTTGTAAAGTAATTGTTGTATATTATTATATACCTTGTTAAAAACTCCATTGTTTCAATATAATTTAAAAAAAACCTAGTTCTTATATTTCTTACAGTTTTAATTTCTAGTTTTAGGGTAAGAATTGCTGCTAAACCTGAAGAGCATGGAAAATTAAATTGACAATTCAGGTGTTAACAATGGAGGCTTCGCTTTATCAGCGATGCTCTTCTACAGGAAGTTAGTTCAAGCCAACATGCAAACCCTGAAGAATATGGAAAATTAATTCTACGATAAAGGTATCAACATTAAGAAGCTCCGCTTTTTAACGAATGCTCTCCCCCAGCAAGTCAATTCAAGCTAAGATACCAATCCTGAGGAATACGGAAAATTATATTTACAATAAAGGTGTCAACATTAAGCAACTCCGCTTTATAAGCGATGCTCTTCTCCAGGAAGTTAATTCAAGCTAAGATGCCAACCAGCCCTGACGAATATGGAAAATTACGTCGACGATAAAGGTATCAATAATGGATATTTTAACATGTATATGTAAAGAAACTATGACATTTCTTATGATGTATGTTATGAATATTGTAAGATTTCTTATAATGAATGTGTTTTATATGTGAAAAAGATATCATTATATACTGTATATGCCTAAATTAGCCAATGTTGTGCTATGTAGGCTTCTTGTATTGTGCATGAACAATTATAGTCTATTATATCGTGGGTATGAATAAAACCACACATGGTAAGAACGTTGTAAATGAGATCAATCCTGATCGATCGTGGTTGAACAGCAAATGTAGCTAAAAAACATACACACAGCAGAGTCATGTCAAGTTCTCGAAGGTAAAAACGAAGTAAAACAATGCAAGTTTATTTTATTTACAAGTTTAATAGTTTTTATTTCTAGAATACAAAAGGTTGAATTTATAATAAGATTAATGGCCATTTATTTAATTGTTTTCCATATTCGGTTCCCAATACTGCTACTTCAATACTTATCCTTAGTAATAAAATACTTTAAATGAAACAGAAGTTTATAGACTATTTATATTTATAATTCATAAGAAGTATCTTTCCGTTGTTTTAATTGATAAGAAGTATTTGTCCTTTATTATAATTGATAAGAAGTATTCGTTCGTTATTATAATTGATAAGAAGTAGTTGTCCGTTATTATAATTGATAAGAAGTAGTTGTTCGTTATTTTAATTGATAAAAAGTAATTGTCCGTTATTATAATTGATAAGAAGTATTTGTCCTTTATTATAATTGATAAGATGAATTTGTTCGTTATTATAATTGATAAGAAGTAATTGTCCGTTATTATAATTGATAAGAAGTATTTGTCCGTTGTTATAATTGATAGGAGTAATTTTTTGGTAACGTATTATTCAAAGTATGTTCTATTTAGATTTTTTTATTAAGACATTAAATCTAGTAATAATGTTATCATTGTTACATTATCTTTTTTCTTCTTAAGGTTGATCCTTATCACCTCTTTATCAAAAGTCTCATTTCTATTTGATTTCAGGGATGTATTATATTGAGATATTTCATCTATTTGGTGTATTGCTTTTGATTAATAATTGGTTTTGGTTCACACAGCTTTTATGAAAAAAAAAGAAAAAAGTTAGAGATTTTATATATGCTTGAGGTTCATTTTATGGTTCTATCAAATCTTATTTTTCTTCCGTTGAAGTTTTCCTAACAAATAAATGTTTTTAATTATGTTCATCTTATATTTCTTGAATACTTTATAAAATAAAGATATAAACAATTTTATTGCCTACAATTGAGATCAATGTTAAAGTCTGATTAGAATCTAATTTATCATTCTTAACTGGTAAACTTTTCTTTTTTCTTTAAAGGATATTTTCTTGGGTTTTTAATTCATTTAAATAATTATCTTATTGACATTTTGTTTTGGCAAGCTTCCAGTTCCTCATTTTAATCTGTTACAAGTGATTATAAAACACTATCCGCTTCCAAATGAACCAAATTAAACAACACTAGTAAACAGTTTCGCCAATTTCTTCGATGATAAAATCAAAAAGATTGTTAGTAATATTAACCAAATAGTAAATAATTAATCACTTACTGAAATTACTAACAAAACAACTGAATCCCCAAGCATTCATAAACTACAACCATAGACAACTACTAAGACATGACATTCAATTGTAATTTTTTGAACAATCTCTTCAGCCAATCAACAGCGAGATATCCGATTTATTCTGCAATTTCTACGTTATAACGGTGACGTCACGAAACTGCTTCAACTGGCGAGTGAGAACATTCGTTATTTCGGTTATCTCGTTAAGATTATTTTCCCATTAAATTAATGAAATTGTATTACTAAATTATAATTATATAAATTATAATTATAAATTATTAATGATAAGTTTGTTTTATTTAATTTACATATTTTTATTAAAACAAAAGTGTTTTGAAAACATTTTGTCTGCTATGTGACGTCATAGACATCGATATTTCAAGCTGTATTGTAGATACGAAGTGACGAATTTTTATTTCAGTTTCGTCAATTTTATCGAAAAATAAATACACAAGAACGACATCACGTCACTTCGTATTTACAATCACTGACTACTGTACTGTACTGTAGTAGAGTCGCCAGTGCTACAATACAGCTTGAAATATCGAAGTCTATGACGTCACATAGCAGACGAAATGTTTTCAAAACACTTTATTTTAATAAAAAATATATAAATTAAATAAACTAATCATTAATATCAAACTTCCCATTATAATTTACTAAAACAATTTATTTGAAATAATTTTAACGAGATAACGTAAATAACGAATGTTCTCACTTGCCAGTTGAAGCAGTTCGCATGACGTCACCGTTATGACGGATATCTCGCTGTTGATTGGCTGAAAAGATTGTCTATGCTACAAATATTTATTGAGGTGACACAAGATGAAATACGATCAATAATAATGACATCCCCCAGTAAATTATCTACACTTGACCATTTTCCAGTTTCTTTTTAGAGTCTATCCTTGATTCAATAATACATCTTATAACAAATATGATAGGCAATTCTCTTTCATCAGGTATTTGTCCACGAATATGGCAAACTAGTACAATCAGTCCTATTTGGAAAAAATGCAAAACTCATTCTGATTACAATAGTTTCAGAGCAGTTTCAAATATTTCATTTATTGCAAAAGTATTAGGAAAAGTCTCACTCAAGCAAATAGTTCCACATTTACAATCTGCAGGAAATTATGCATGCCACAATTCTGCCTACAAACAACATCTCAGCACTGAGCTTCTTTTAACAAAAATTCATTCTGATATCATCTCACAAATTGACCAGCAAAAATTAACATTTTCAGTACTCCTTGATTTATCCACTCATTTCTATATTCCAGCAAAGAGTTCATACACCCCTTGCATGGATTGATTCTTATTTGGCAAACAGATCTCAAATAGTTTCCATTAATAAAAATAATTCGCATCCAATTCCTCTTATTCATGGTGTTCATTGGACTGGTTGCATATCTTGTTTACACAAGTGCAGATATGATAGATCAGGATAATATCAATATCATATCTTATGTAGATGATACACAATCATACATAGTAACGAAACCACAACTAGGCTCAATATCTCAAACTATAGATTAAATAATAAATTTACTTTTAAAATTAGACAATTTCGTCTTGTAGATCAATTTCAAATTAATGATAACAAGACAAAATGTACAATAATTGATACCCAACAGCAACTTTTAAAAATAAATTTAATCTAACCTTCATTACAGTTAGCAATGTAATAATAAATCCAAAAAACAGTGTGGAGTTCAATTTGATTCAAATATGATATTAACCGATAACATAAAGAATAGAAGTAGGAATTATTATTTCTAGTTATAAAAATCCATCAAGTTAAACATTATACAACACCGGAAAATCTCTCATACATGAATTCATTACATCCAACCTTGGCTTTTGCAACAGTTTACCTCCATGTCTAATTAACAAATTACAAAAAGTTCAGACTGCAGCAGCAAGGTTATTCACAAATACCAGAAGGTATAACCATATTTCACCCATACTAAATAATCTAGTTAGAAAAATCTAACTAGTTAGTTAGTACTTAAGTGCCTAAATGGTACAGCTCTCACATAATTATCAGAAAATGTCCATAAATATACACCATCAAGAAGTTTACGTTCTACCAATACCAATCAAATCATAGTTTCTAGAATAATAAAAGCTAACATAGGCAAAATATCTTTTTATTATACAGGATCACATCTTTGGAACTCACTCCCCCATAGTAATAAATCGACCAAAAATATAAATACCTTCAAAAACTACTAAAGTCACATCTTTCATTAGCTTAGAGTAAAACAATCACGGAGCACACATTTCAATTTTAATTTTTGATTCCTTACCTTTTTTTTATATTTTTTTGCTTTTGGGTAAATGATATGTGAAGCGCATTTGAGTGAATGGTTTTTATTTCAAATTCTGCAAGTTGTTTTAATTATTATTATTTTTATTATCACAAACCTCAATATTCTTGGCTTTGAGAGTATTATCTTGGTCACATCCTCACAACTGTGAAAATGGGGATATTAACATAGAACAATTTCATCAAAGAAGAACGATTGCTCTACTAATTCCTTCTTGGCAATACAGGATAATGTTTTTAGTTTGTATTAATGATTCAAACTTTGTTGTGAATGAACGTTATTCGAAGCAGTCACGTGACTGTTACGTCACCATTGTGAGGTCGTTGATTGGCCCAAGAAATCTAGCAAATTTAGCATTGAATGTTACATGTTAGTGTAGTCTATGCTTGAACTATAGGTTGAAAAAACAGTAGCAATGGTTCTGTGTTATATCTAAAAATATTTTGCTTATATTGTATATCAATGCTAGCTCACAAGAATGTCAATGTAAGTTTATAACAATAATAAATCACTCTCTGGTGAACACTAGTTTATGACTTTGCAGGCATTAATGTGAAATACATTTTTAAACGGCTGCCCTTAGCTGTCTAGGGTTCAAACCACATGAACAATGGAGCCTTATCGACTGTATCATCGTTCGTGTGGTTTGAAGAGCGAGTCCTGGACGGCTGAGTGCAGCAGTTTAAAAATGTCCTTCACATTAATGCCCGAAAAAGTCATAAAATAAGTTTATAACTTTACGGACACAACTTTACAAGAAATGTTACAACTGTTGAGGTGTTTGCAGACTTTAAAATAATGTTGGTGATCATATAAATGATAATATTAAACCTGACGACAACCATGCTCGGTGGACTAAAGAATTCAACATTGTTAGGAATTTTCTAGTTTCAAGATGAATCATCTTTCAATCTCCGCGTTCAAGGAATTTAAATGTGATGGACACTTCGTTAATCGTGGTTCTTCTGAATATCGCCTACGAGCGTCGTGATGATGCAGTTCTGTGAAACTTTCTTCGAAATTTTTTCACCATTGTCAATATATTTATGCATCCAGTAACATTATATCATACACGATTTTATCGAATAGTGAGTCGTAGATCTATCAATATGTGATCTATAGAAATTGCAAAATACAACTTTATTAAATAAAAAGTTGATTATATTTTTTAAGACGTGTCTGTCTTTTCATAAAATAAAATAAAAATTATTAAATGAATACAAAATGTGTTCTATAACTTAAGAAAAATTAAAAATGAAGATATTAAGTGGATTTTATGAATTTAAGTTCAATTAAGCATAACGAACTGAATTTAAAAAACCTAAAAATTCATTCTGAACCATTAAAACCAAGAAAATATATTTTATTACAATGAAAAATATTTTAAATTAAGTGAAATATTTTAAATTAAAAGAAATTTCGAATAAAAGTCCGTTTCATTTTTATTTGAAAATTAAATAAAGTGATTAAAATTTTAAACACGTTTTCGGTGATCACTCAAAACCCAGAAAACAAAAATGGAAGAATTTTAATGAGTCAGATTTAGTTGCTGGAAAATCTTAGTAGCCACTTCTTATGCAAATATTTTTGCCGGAAATTTGTCACAGTTTTTTGGTTATGTTTCGTCAATTTTGAAACTTTTTAAAATAATAATAATAATAATAATTTTACGAGCAAAAATTTAAATAAATTTTTAAAACTTATACGTTTTCATTGTACAGTATGATTCCTATCTTCATCGGACATCAAATCAAAATATTCTGTGGGCTCAATTTTTTATGTTGTTTGACGTATGACACACAACTTCAGTCATAATTGACCTTGAACGGATGTAAATAAAAAACTATTTGTGTTCAATGTTTTTTTAAACAAACATTTAACTAATATTAATGTAATAATTGAATAATTTTTTTATTGAAAACTTTGTAAGCAAACGCGCTTTTGTTTAACATTAATTAATCCCTTCATCATATAATTATTATTTACTCAAGATTTGCATTGAAAATAATCATTATTATAGTTCATCACTTCGTCTTTAAATGTAGAATTAATAGTAAAGTAAAGTGCGCAAGCATTGAGTTTCCCGCGAAATTCAGAATAACAACAGCAAAATGACGCATGTGCAGAAATTGCGCGCGCATTTCTTACACACAAACATTTATTTATGGCGTCCATCCCCAATCAAGTTCCGCTTAAAGGCGACACAACTATCCGAATTATACCATTAATTGTCACCCAATAAGTTTCTGTGGATTTGCAAATAACATATTTTAAAGTATGTTTAAAACTATATATTAAACTATGTTAAAAACATATTTTAAAGTATGTTAAAAACTATATTTTAAAGTATGTTAAACAATTATATTTTAAAATATGTTAAAAACTATATTTTAAATTATGTTAAAAACATATTTTAAATTATGTTAAAAACATATTTTAAATTATGTTAAAAACTATATTTTAATGTATGTTAAAAACTAAATTTTAAAGTATGTTAAAAACTATATTTTAAAGTATGTTAAAAAATTATATTTTAAAGTATGTTAAAAACTATATTTTAAAGTATGTTAAAAACTATATTTTAAAGTATGTTAAAAACTACATTTTAAAGTATTTAAAAAATAAATATATTTTAAAGTATTTTAAAAACTATATTTTAAAAATGTATTAAAAACAATTTTTTAAAATATTGATTTTTTAAACATATTTAAATATGTGCTGATAACTATGTTTTAAATTTTTTTTAAAACAGTATTTAAAATACATTCTAAATTATATTCTAAAATAAATTTTATAAAAATATGTTTTATAAAAATATGTTTTTAAAATGTTAAATTGACTTTAACATTATTATTAACATCTTATCATCTTATATGTAATTGATTGAAAATATTTTATTTTATTTGAACAAATGTATTTAAATTGTATTAAAACACAGTAATACAAATAAAAGTATTGAATAATAAAAAAAAGTCTACATTCTGTAACTATTTTAAATGTTAACTCAATTATCGTTTGTTATTACTTATTTAATTAAAACACAGTTTTTAATTATTTTATAAATTTTATTTTATTCGTTAAACAGCTGAGAATGTTTTTTCGAATTAACTTAACTTCTGTCATTGTTTGAATAACCATAAAATTTAGGTATATTATGTTAAAAATATCAAGAAGGCTCATCTTTTGAGGCAATCCTTACCCATTGTAAAGAAGTTAATAAAACATAGATATGGTATAAAGAATAAAAGTTATATTAGATTATTTGTGTGTTGATCTTAATGACTTTATAATGATATATTATACAGTTCAAGAGAAGTAAGGTGCTAAATGTTAACAATATAAAAACAATATCAATAACAACAATAATAACACCAGCAATATAAATCAGAATAAAAACAATAACAATATAAAAAACAACTACAATTAATGAACATACTGAAAATAGCAACAAAAGTAACACCGCCAATAGAAACAGCAATAAGAACAATAAAAATACAAGAAAGAGCTACAATTAACAAACATACTACAGACAACAACAAAAGTCACACCCCCAGTATTAACAACAACAAAAAAAGAATAAATACAAACAAAAACAAAGCCCATAAAAATTAAAGAAGCAATTTCAAAGTATACAAAAATTTGTTTAACTAAAAAATAAAAAAATAAAGTTGAAAAAAGATTACAAAGTGTTCACACGTAACTTAGATTTACAAAGCAAAGAGACGCAAATTAGGTTAAGATAAACCTTACTTTACGTCTCAATAGTTGTTTAAATGAAGTAAAAATAATCCAAACTAACGTTATGTCAAACCAACGTAAATTAAGACAGTGCAGACGGTATTGATTTTCATTCATATGTAAGAATTGAAAATTGTTTTCTATCAAACTATTCTGTTTTGTTCCAAAATAACTGAAGAGAATACATTTTTTTGTCATGCAATTTTCAACCATCTGAAAACAGATCAAAATGAATAACAATTTTTAGCTTAGGAATGTTTTTGTTTGTATCGGAATTGTTTTTTGTTTTCGACAAGTTCTCAAAATAAAATTAGTAAATTAAAGGCTTAGAAAATTAGTGATTGTTCAAAACATGAAAATATGTGTTTGATGTTAAAAAATCTTGTTTAGCATTTAACAAGGATTACATTTTATTTAAAAATATATTATCAAACAAAATTAAACACATTAATTCAGAGAATTAATAAAATTTAAACGAAATGCGTAAGTTCACTTGGATCAATTATTAATTTATTTTTGAAACATTCGAAATAAAAATAGTGTAAATTAATTAATTTTGTAATACCCGTTTTTTCATTACTTCAACAAAACGATTAATAACCCTTCAATGCACAGACATACGATTTCATCTCCAGCAATAAGGATGTTTTTCAACGGTAATTTCAATGCAAGTTAGCCCTTAAGGAAATATTTTTCCCGCTAAAATGGTTAAACGAAAAATAAATACAGACGTCATAAACCGCACGACGTTCGCTCCCGATTTCTGTTTCCGCCACGTCGTTCGCTCCCGATTTCTGTTTCTGCCACGTCGTTCAAACCTAGCCTAGCTGGATCGGCCTCATGTTTCTGCCTCACTTTAGGCGTACTCTTCTCCGCTGGAGCGACTGTTACTATGTGAGTTGTGCAATACGCCCCTCCCCCTTCAGGTTCCCCTCCCTCCCCCAAAAACATTCCCCCTTTTCCCCTTCATTGATGGTTCGACCACTTTTGCTACTGTTACTATGTGTTGAATCCACACCTTTCACTGCTTTAAAGGCCTCTTCATCTGCAGCAATCATAATACAATGTCGCGTACACACACACGCACACACGCACTAGACATTACAAAATATAACAATTAATCATTAAAAAATTACACAAACACAACAATTACAAATTACGGAAATTTATCAGTTATAAATTATATAAAATATAGCAAATAAATATTATAAAAATATTACAATTATAAATTGCGAAAATTTAAAAATTGTAATATATAACAATATTAACAACTAGATATTATATAAAAATATTACAATCAAAAAACTATAACAACTATACATTACGGGAATTTAGCAATTATAAACTATAGAAATAAAATAACTAAATATTATAAAAAATGTTACAGTTACAAAAATATAATAATTATACATTACAGAAATTTACCAATTCTAAATTATAGAAAGGTTATAATTATATATTATACAAATAATTACAATTACAATAACGATAACAAATTACGGAAATTTACCAATTATAAATTATAGAAAGGTAAAAATAATATATTATAAAAAGAATCACAATTACAATTAGGATAACAAATTACTGAAATTTAACAATTATAAATTATAGAAATATAGCAATTATTAATTATATAAATATTATAGTTATAAAAATTTAAAATCATAAATTACGGAAATTTAAAAATTATAAATTATAGAAATATGATAATTTCAAGTTAATAAAAATGGTTACAATTGAAAACATATAAAATTATAAATTACGGATATTTAACGATTACAAATTATAGAAATGTAATAATTATCAATTATAAAAATACTAAAACTAAAAAAAAAATAAAAATAACAAATTACGGAAATTTAACATTTATAAATAAATTACATGAACTTAACAATTATAAATTATAGAAAATAACAAGTATTAATTATAAAATATAATAATTATAGAAATATAACAAGTATTAATTATAAAATATAATAATTACAAAAATATAAAATGTAAATTACGGAAATTTAACAATTTCAAATTATGGAAATGTAAAAATTACAAGTTATTAAAAAATGTTACAATTACAAATTATAAATATACAAGATCAGTAAAAAACAATTAAAAATTATCTAAACAAAACAAATAAGAAACCAGAATAGAATTCAAATACTATAACAGTTCCAACTTACAAAAACAAAATAATTATAAAACATAAAAACCTAACAATTACAAACGACAAAAATTAAATAATTACAAAGTTACAAAAACATAAATAATGAAAAATGACCAAATTAAAATGATTACAATTACAAATATATACAAATTGTTAATCGTGACATAACAACGAAAAGTTACAAAAATATAACAATTAGATACAAATTGCAAAGGTACAAAGATTATAAATTGGAAATGTAAACATTACAGATTACATAAATTATAAATTATAAAAATTTAACAACTAAAAATTAAACAAAATACAACAATTTCAAATTATAAAATACAATAATTAAAGGTTTCAAAAAAATAACAATTATAAATTACAAACATGCACGGGAAATTAAAAATACAAATTATAGAACTAGAAAAATAAATTTAAAAAAAGTATTGAATACTTTTTTAGAAAAAATTATAATAATATTAAAACACCTAAATAACAAAATATAGACAACTTTTTTGCCATAAACATAAATACAAATCACATATACAAACTTTAAATTCAAGAAAATCTATATAATTTACTGAAACAAAAATTCATCAACAAATAGGTATACTGATGTATACAATGTAATTAGTAAGCTTATATCATAAACCATATATAAATAATAATATAATAATAATAATAATAATAGTAACAATATAATAATAGAACAACAATTCTAACCAAATTGTTTTTATGTGTTTGAATTCAAATTTGATGGCTTTTTATATGCTTATACAAGTAGTTTTTGTGCATCAAAAAAAAGTTAGAAAAAAACACAATTAAAAGATATTTTAATTAAATATATTAAACTATTGTGAAAATCATTTAGTTTTGGAATAAAACAGAAAAAGTGTAATAATAAATTTGACAACAAATAAATCTCGAATAAGAAATATATGAAAAATGATTTCAATGTAATTATTTAAATTCATTTATATTAAATTTTCTATATTAAATAGAGCCGAGCTTTTAATGTTTTAATTGCGCTTCATTTCTATTATCACCTCAAAAAATTATTTTATGATAAGTAAAGTTTAATTCAGTTAGATTAGTTAAATGAAATAGTAAAATTTAACTAATTTTCGAGATTTATATGCAAGCTATCTTGCCTATAAAACAACAAACTCAATTAACTAGATAGTTAATCCCAAGTATAGCTAACATTATATTTAATGTGAACAATAAACAACAACAAAGATAAAAACAATATCCAGCCTTAACTTTACCGTTGTATTAACGTCGATGCAACGTTAATATTAAGTCACCAACATTAAAATAACGTTTGAACCACGTAGTTATAATTTATCATTGGGGTATCGATATTTATATGTGCGATTATCCTGTTTTATCATTGGATTACAATGATATATATTTCCATTATATCTGCCATATCGACCTTATGGATTTGTTCCCTTTGACATTTATCCTCATTTATCATTGGATTTTAACTATAATTATCCTCATTTATCATTGGATTTTAACTATAATTATCCTCATTTATCATTGATTTTTAACTATAATTATCTTCATTTATCATTGATTTTTAGCTATAATTATCTTCATTTATCATTGGATTTTAACTGTAATTATCTTCATTTATCATTGATTTTTAGCTATAACTATCCTCATTTATCATTGGATTTTAACTATAATTATCCTCATTTATCATGGATTTTAACTATAATTATCTTCATTTATCATTGATTTGTATCTATAATTATCTTCATTTATCATTGGATTTCAACTATAATTATCCTGATTTATCATTGATTTTGAACTAAAATACCACCTTTTTTTTGAACAATTTTCTTACACGATAATTTTGTATACCAAATTAGCTTTTAAAGAGAATAATGTTTAACAAAAAAAACAATTTTTAAATAAAATGTTTTTTTTAATAATGTCAAAACACTAGAGTCGAATTCTTTCAAATAAGACAAAAAATCTTTGTCATCCAGTAGATTGTACCAATTAAATTCTAGGTAGGATCGAGGTATACTTTAAAAAATGAAATATTAATTTTTGCAAACAATTTGAGTATGTTTTAAAAAAAGTAATGGAAAAAAATATTAAATTAAGGGCAAAATAATTAAAAAAAAACAAAGAAATAAACAATCAAAACAATTTTAGAAAGACAAAAACAACAACAGTAAATGGCTATAGAAAATTAGGTCAATATAACATTGTGAAAAAATATAATCTTTATAAAAAAAACAAATAAAAATTACAGGCGTTACAAAAACTGAAGTATCTGAAAACATATACAAATTAATGACCGGCATAACAACAAAACATAATGCGAAAACTATGCAAAACTAAATAATTTAAACTAAAGGAAAAACTAAATAATATAAACTAAAAGACCACAACAAATATAAAAATAGCTACACAAAAAATATGAACAAAAAACGTAGTTGATAAAAAAACAAAAAAAAACAAAGTAGCTTTAGAGCAAGTAGAACTAAAATATAAAAATAAACAGATAAGACGATCAAAGTAAAGATAAAAACTGAAAAAAACACTGAAATACAGAAAAAGAAACAATAACATAAACACATAAGAAACAAATGAAAAACAAACTTATACAAAACAAAAACAAATAAGGAAATGAAAAAAGAACAAACAAAATGAAACAAATAAATAATAAACAAATAAAAAGAAAAACAAGTAAAAGTAAAACGAATGAAAGATAAAAAAGAAACAAATACAAAGAGAAACAAATGAAAAGAGAAATAAATAAACAGAGAAACAAACAAAAGTAAAACGATTAAAAGATAAAAAAAAATAAAAATAAACAAATAAAAAGAGAAACAAATAAAAGGAAAAAAAGATAAAAAAAAGAAACAAATGAAAAGAGAAACAAATAAAAGAAGAAACAAATAAAAAAAATAAAAGTAAAACAAATAAAAAATAAAAAGAGAAACACATAAAAAACAAACAAATACATAAATAAACAAATAAGAAACAAATAAAAGACAAACAAATACATAAATAAACAAATAAGAAAGAAATACAAATATATACAACTAAAAAACAAACAAACAAAAAGAGAAACAACTAAAAAACAAACAAATAAAAAGAGAAACAACTAAAAAACAAACAATAAAAAGAGAAACAACTAAAAAAACAAACAAACAAAAAAAGAAACATATAAAAATGAAACAAATAAAAAGAGAAACAACTAAAAAAAATAAAAAGGAGAAATACATAAGAAATAAAAAATAAAAAGAGAAACAACTAAAAAACAAACAAATAAAAAGAGAAACAACTAAAAAACAAACAAATAAAAATAGAAACAACTAAAAATCAAACAAATAAAAAGAGAACTAAATAAAAAAACAACTAAATACAAACAAATAAAAAGAGAAACAGCTAAAAAACAAATAAAACAAATAAAAAAGTAGACACACATCTTTAACGTCTGTAAGTAGGATTAAAATCATTCTTTGGTCTGTGAATGAAACAACTGAAATGTCCTTTTTTACCCAATTGAAAGCAATTAATTTTTTCAATTTATATTTTTCAATTTTGTTGTTCTTTGTTTTTTTTTAATTTAGTTAATTTCGCTATGTAAAACAATGTCGTTTGCTTTTTTATACAACATGTTTTTCTTTGTTTTTTTTTAAAAGATTTAATTCCGTTATGTCGTTGGTTTTTTTATTTAAGATGTTTTTCTTTGTTTTTTTTTTAGATTTAATTTTGCTATGTAAAACAATGTCGTTTGTTTTTTTAAGATGTTTTTCTTTGTTTTTTTTAGATTTAATTTCGCTATGTAAAACACTGTCGTTTGTTTTATTATTAAAGATGTTTTTCTTTTTTTTTTAGATTTAATTTCGCTATGTAAAACAATGTCGTTTGTTTTTTTATTCAAGATGTTTTTCACACTAAACCAAACTGTGATACATTCGACATCCAAAAAACTAGCACCATGGTTGTAATTTCCACTTACACATTGTGAGAAAAAGTTACCATAACAACTAATATGACACCGAAACCAACAACATAAATAACAACAACAGTAACAACAACAACAAAAACAACAACAACAACAAAACCAGAACCAATACCAACAACATCAACCACAACAACAACAACAAAACAAGAAAAAACAATAAAAAAGAACCACCACGAACAACAACACCCTCAACAACAGCAACAATAACAAAAACAATAACAACAACAAAAACACCAACAAAAACACCAACAAAAACAAAAACAAAAATGAAAAAAACAATAACAATATGAAGAAAGATTAATTGAAAAAAAAGAAAAACATAAAGGTATGGATGCAAACATAAAAAATAAATCAAAAAAGGAAAGAAAAGAAACACAAAGAAAAACAAACAAATGAAATGATAAGAAAAACAAAGAAAACAATAAATATAAAAACAACAAAGAAAACAAAACAAAAAGAAAAAATGAATAAAAACAAAAAGAAAAAGAATAAGAAGAAAAACAAATACAATAAAAAAAAAACAAAGAAAAAAAATGAAAAGAAAAACAAAGAACATAAATTTAAAAGGAAACAAAGAAATAAATAAAAAGGAAAACAAAGAAAATAAATAAAAGGGAAATCAAATAAAAAGTTTAATAAAAATAAAATAAAACAATGAAATATTAAATTTTATCATGAAGGTGAAACAGAAAAATAATTGGATTCAATCTATTTTGCATAGGAATGATCAACCCAAAGCCACCTAATGAAAAGTCCTGCGTAAAAGCTACGCAACCTATCCAATGAACTGTCCTCAACAACGTGGTCAAAAGAAATTAAGTCAGTAGCCATACCTTACTTAAATGTTTGCACCTAGCTACCGTAATCAAACTGTATCCCTCAACCTCCGCCCAATTAATAATTAGGTGAGCCTAATAGTGTTTAATGGTTAAATTGGTGGCCCAAAAAAGTGTTGAGTTATGGCGTTTTTATGAGTTTCTTACGCACAAAATAATTCGTTTTTTGGGCAGCATAAAACCACAAAGACTTCAAAGGTCAGAAGGGTCAAGAGTGAATGTTTTTTTATTTCTCGAAGAACTACACATAAAAATATAACTTTGCGGCATGACTGGCCATCTGAGATTAGATGTTTAGCCAAAGTTTTTGTTTGTTCATTTAAAAACGACTTCTTTTAAATTTAATAAATCCACATATTATGAATGTAATTGTTGTTCATGAAGATTTATAACCCAATTGGTTTTATTAGTTAACAGCAGATAACATATAAAAGAAATTTCGAATTTTTTATACATAATCTTAAAAGTATGAATAAAATTTTATAGTTGTAAGGAAACTCAGTTTCTAATCAAAAATATTTTAACAACATCACAAGAAATGATTCAAACCCTT
The DNA here is from genome assembly GCA_031471125.1 of Archaeomysis grebnitzkii. Classification (NCBI taxonomy): domain Eukaryota; kingdom Metazoa; phylum Arthropoda; class Malacostraca; order Mysida; family Mysidae; genus Archaeomysis; species Archaeomysis grebnitzkii. Next base: position 2,446 of record JARUHE010322255.1, on the reverse strand, counting down.
CAAACAAAAAACAAAATCATTAAACATAAGTTATAGATTTTTTATAACAAATAAACAAACGAACAAATAAAAGCGTCATGCTTTGACTGAACAAATAAACAAATAAAGGCGTCATGTTTTGGCTGAACGGTTGAAATGTTTTTGATTGAAAAAGTTGCGAAGATTCGAATCGGTTCGAAACAATCGGTCATAAAGATGTATAAAAGTCAAGGCTTCGTTCTATGTCCAGTTGTTCCCACATCCAGTAGTTGCCAGATACTTCCAGACATTGCAATTAAAAATATTTAAATTGTGCCAATTTTGTTTAATTTTTAAAGTTACTTTTGTAAAATGTAGAGATAGGACATGCAAACAAATAGGCAGATAATTATAATTATTACTACCATTAAAGTTATTATTACTAACATTACTAATATTATTATTATTATTATTATTATTATTATTATTACTGCTATTACTATTATTATTATTATTGTTGTTATTATTACTACTATAACTATTTCTGCAATTAAAGTCGCCCATAAAATGATTACTACTATTATTGTTATTATTACTATGTGATTATCGTAAGTTTATGCTTTAGTTAGCCAATTATTAATAATTATTGTAAGATTTGTTATTATGATGTTTATTATGAATCTTGTAAGGTTTTTTTAATGTGATATATACTATGAATATTGTAAGATTTATTATTATGATGTATTTTTTGAATATTGTAAGATTTTATATTATGAATGTTATTTAATGTAAAAAACTATTATTAATATATATGCCTTAGTTAGCCAATGTAAGCTATTATAGGCTCTTGTATTGCGCAAGATTAAATAAAATCTAAAAAAAAAAAAAATCTATTACTAACCCCATTACTCTTCCCATTATTGTTATTGTTTTTACAATTACTACTATTTCTACTATTATTACCACTACTTCTAATACTACTAGGAGTAGTAGTAATACTATCACTGATACTATAGTTTAGTATGGTGTACCACTGCTACTACTTTTTGTCCTACCTCAGCTACTACTAATGCAACCACCACTACTACTACTACTACTATTACTATTACTACTACTACTTTTACTACTAGTACTACTACTACTATAAATACTACTACCACTACTACTACTAAATACTACTAATTCTACTACTTCTACTGCTACTAAAACTACTAATAATATTTTTTTCGTATTGTCATTACTACTTAAACTACTATTAGTGCAAAATAGGATTATGCAAACATTAAAAGGCAAAATATCTTTATTTTCTGTAAAATTGGGTATTTGATGGGAAATTTACAACAATTTGTCAAATTCCGACCTAAATTAGACATTGAGCTTATACAAAATTTGATATTTAACCCTTTAACGCCTGTAGGGACAAAACAATGACGGTTGTAGGGTTATTTTCCATGCAATGTTTAACCCTTTAACGCCTGTAGGGACAAAACAGTGACGGCAGTAGGGTTATTTTCAATGCAAATATAATTGTAGTGTAGACCTTAGGGTAATAATAATGCAGGCGTTAAAGGGTTAAGTGAAGTATTGACGTAAGTTTCACAATTGGGTTGTATACTATTGAAGTCGTTCTGGCACATCCCCCATCCCCATTATCCTGAGGTGTTATTAAAATGAATTATTTCCAGTCTTAAGGAAAATTTCTAAATATTTCAATGTAAAATTTAATCTGTTAATATTTATTTTTTTACTAATATTGTAATAGCTTAGTAATTTAATTCGTTGTAGGATTTTCCTTTATATTATTCTATGCTTCATCTTTTTTATGGTCAACACTTTCTTCCTCAGTTAGTGAACTAGCCTAGCTAGCCTGTTATTGACATTTTATTTTAATGGAGTTTCATGTATATCTGTTTAAGATATATTGTTTACAAATGTATTTTTTCATATTTCGTTAACACTTTGGCCGCGGGTAGCGACTCAAGTCGTTTTTAGATTGCCCGACCTGAACCGCGGGTGGCGACTTAATGACATTGATGACGTCAAAAATCTGCGGCCAAGAGGTTAATGGCGTAACTTTACAGCTTATTTTATTGTTTTCTTATCTTGACTTTGAATATTTGGGTGAGTACACCGTTCGTTTTTACAGACAATGTTGTTTGAGTTTCATTTACGTTTTCTTTTTACGTTTTTTGACGTAGATACAAGACGTAGGTACAAAAATTACAATTTTGTAAGAAAATTAATACAAAATTTGTGAAATTTCTTATCGTAATCATTTACAAAAATGTAAAAAAACACTTTAATGGTGAATTGAAACCGTCAATTAATATAAAAAGATAAAAATGTCACCTCATTCATTTTAACATTAAAATATGAAGGAAGCCTTGAATTAAAATATTTAGGAATGTATTACACTGTTTGGTTATACATTTTTCTTTTGCTATTATTATTATTATTATTATTATTATTATTATTATTACTATTATAA
>JARUHE010322244.1:0-11364 GCA_031471125.1 Archaeomysis grebnitzkii | reverse complement strand
TTTTCACAACTGAACAATCAATATGCTTACAATATAATGCAATGGAATTTTTTTTATATAATTTTCACTTTTTTTTTTCTTTTTTTATTTATTTGACATTTTTAAAAATAATTTTTTTTAAGTTACTGAATGAATCGTCGCGAGACATTTGAACCGTCCGGTTCGTCGATTACTAGTTTTGTAATAGAATTCTTTTAATATGTTAATAATATTCTTGATGTTATTATATTAACTCTTCTTTCATTTATTTCCTATAATATTATCTCTAAACCATCAAAAGATTTTTTGTTAAATCATGAATTTGATGATAAATTGGCTAATTTATTTTTGTGCCAAAAAAGTCCGTCAGACATTCTACCTTAAAATCTCCAGTTCTTTCATTTGTTTTAAATAAACTTTTCTCTAAACCTTCACATAAAATTCTCCATTAACCAACTTTCTTATAAAATGTATGTTTTAATAAATAAATTTCACAAATAATCCACCGCCCCAACAACAACAATAACAATCAGACGTCATTTATAGAAGCTAGTTTTTCAAACACGACTTAATAACACATTATTTGAAAAAGAAATAATAAAGCTAATCATTTTCGTAATATTAATGCATTTTTACAAAAATTAGCTGACATTTTTTCAAAAATTTCAAGTTTTATTGTAGATACAAAGTGAGGTAATTTTGTCATCCATTTTTAGGGTATCCATCCCTATTACAATTGACATGCATCCGTTGTCGTCTCGCTTGAATTTCATAATTTAGGTGAAGGTAAATGTTAAAGTTTTTTATTTTTTATTTTACAATTTGTCTATTGAATAAAGTTAATAAATAATGAGCTTAAATAAAAAAATTCTAGATATTATATTTTATTTAAAATGATGTTGTATAGCTCAAATTAACTTAGAAAATGTTTCGTATAGCTCGAATTATCTTGGAATTTATTTCACTATTTTTATAAGATGTGAAGGTAAATAGTTTTTTTTTGTAAATTTACAATTTTTTCTTTAATAATAACTTTGCTTAAAAATAAACAAATTTCTATAGATTTTTTCCCTAAAAATGATAGTTTTAATGAACTTAAAAATATTTCCCTATTTTTATAAGAGGTGATGAATGCTAAAAATTTTTTGTTTTACATTTTTGTCGAGCGAGTGAAACGAAGTTAAGACATAAGTGTTACTTTTCTGTCGTCGTCGTCCGGACATTCAACAAAAGGCTCAAGTTTTTGTTTTCTTGATAACTTTTTGTTTTTTAGTATTTTTACATAAAATTTTCAGATCTGAACAATCAATATGCTTACAATATAATGCAATGTAATTCTTTTTATATAATTTTCACTTTTTTTTTCTTATTCTAGGTTAAAATGAGGAGAAATAACTTGTAAAATATTTCACATTCAATGAAAGGTTCAAGTTTTTATTTTATTAATAACTTGTTTGTCTTTTGATATTTTTGCATCAAATTTTTAGAACTGGACACTCAATATGCTTACAATATAATGCAATAGAATTATTTTTATATAATTTATTTATTTTTTGGTTATTTTAGGTTAACATGATGAGAAATAACTTGTAAAAAATTTTTTACATTGAAAAAATATTTTTTTTCTTCAGATTTTCAGAGTTTAGCAATAAGTATGCATGTATAAATACAATGCAATAGAATCTAAAAAAATCAATTTTTTTATTATTGCTGATTATATTTTTACAATTTTCAAAAATTTTACAATTGTACATTATAAAAATAAATAATCGCTTGACATTTAAGCTGCATAGCGGTTTAGGCATAACTAGTTTTAATAGTTTCAATGAATCTATAATCTAGGTTTTTGTCTTTTACTGAAACCATCTGTTTCTTCTGGTAGATGGATGCCCTATTATATCAAAAATTTTTATAAAATTATTCTTGAGAATGTAGCTCGAGACCATGGTGCTAAAAACCAGGGTTTTTGTCCTCTTTAACCCAAAAATTAACCTTTTTCTGCATTAAAAACTTAAAAACGAACGTCCTCTTTAACTTTAAAAATGTTTTCTAGTGCCCTGCTCGAGACTAAACTTTATTGTTGATATCAAACACAAACAAAGAACATGTGGGCATTATCTTTAAGTTATTTTGACTTGAATGTAAAGTAATTAACATAGAAACCAACATAAACAATCTTAAAACTAGAATAATAAGGACAAATTTTAAAACAAAAGACTCATTCAGCTTTTAATTTACAGGTTCCCACCAAGAAATGATGATAGACAAACACCAAGACGTGAAGGAAGCTATTCTGGGTCAAATTCTGGATATCCTCAGCATCAACAAAGAGTAGACAATAACTATGGAGGTAGACCATACACTCCCAGGACAAACAACAGATTCAATTCACAGAGGGGCAATAGGTATGATGGCGGATCAAATGACCGTTCGAGGGGCAATGGCTTCAAAAGAAGATACGACGAAAGTTTTGGAAACGATAGAAGTTCGAGTCAAACACGGTCATTCCAACGTAGTTATGACAGAGATTCCACAACCGAAAATGAGGAAGAAGAAGAAGAATACGTCAATCCATGGAAACAGATGATAGAAGACAAAGATCTTGCAAATGATGAAGAGGATGAATTTGAGTTATTGAAAAAGACAAATGAAGTAAAGCATGATTTGATGTCAAAAATAATGGGAAAGTTAAAGCAACCAACAAATGATTCTGGAACAATTACCGCAAAAAATCAAACCAGAGACGTTTTGGATTTGGAAAGAGAAATAGTTGTCACAAACCTACCTTCTAGAATAACAGCTTACCCATTAAAAATGTTGCTGGGTACCATTGGTGAATTAGAAGAATTCTATCATATTGATCCTGACAACTTACAAGCTGGTATTATTGCTAAATACAATGGAATATCTGCATCATATCGTGCCATCCGATTGTTAGATAAGCTTCAGGTCTTGAACAGCAGTATTGATGTTCGTCCCAACACAGAAAGTGTGAGCAAAAAGTCAATTTTTGAGATAGAGCTGGATTGGATGACCTTGCACAATGATGAGGAAGCTCGGTCTCTCATCAAAACGGTGATGAACGAACACAATTTGAATCCCTTTGTGACTGGTCGGTCCGAAAAAGGGTATGGTGCCTGGTCGCTTGTCTTTGAAGCCGAGACTCCGGAGTCTCTAGCCTGGGAACAAACGCAAGTCTTGTTTGCTGGTGATTGCAGAGCGAGATATCTCAGTGAATCGCAACACCCTGGTGTCCCAATACAAAAATATTTGGAGAAAGATTGTGCAACACTTGGCGAGATAATTTCTGCAGTGAATTCCACTGTTACCCAAAATGATGATGTACTTCTCATTTCATCATTTTTGTATGATTTTGTATCTTATGAGAAATCTCCAGACTTGCCTTCAAGTCATCCAGAGATTTTGGTACTCAATGAAAATTACAAATTGATGTCGGTTGTTGAGCAAGTTCAAAGTGCAACAAATCATTGGGCGGAAACTTTCCCCAATCTGAAAGTTATTTGGCTTGTTCCCCATGCCATCAACTTCGCCCAATTCAATCAAATTCTTGTATCAACTGCAGGCTTTGCGAATGATAATTTGGAGCAAAAAATGGCGGAAAAACATGAACAGCAAAGTAAAATGTTTCATAAAATGATGCTCGAGTTGAAATGTTTGTGGAAGCAACATCTTAATGGCATTCCATTCATATTTTTGTCAGAACTGTTCTTGAAGAAAGTAAAAAAGAACAATTTTACCAATGTTGAAAAGTGCAATTGGCCCAAAGCCTACACTATAGATGGAGTTCACCCTTCTGAAAAGTTCAGTCGAATATTTTGGAATACATTGTGGAGATGGTTCAGAATGTTGAAGGTGGATGCAAGGACTGCAATGGAGAGGAAACAAAATCTGGACCAGAATGAGAAGGAAACAACTGTGGAAATTGATGGTTCTCTTTGGAATGTTGGAAAGATTTCTGACCTAGCTAAACCGTTTCCCAATAATTTTGAAAGGTTCAAACAAATCCATAAAAAAGTTCCAGCACACATTAAATTGGACGACAATGACCCTGATGCAATTATGGAAATAGATGATCAAAATGATCTTGATACTGTCAAGACAAATATTTTGAAGATCATACAGTCTCAGCTGTCCTCCAATCAACAGGACGATGATATGAATGTTGAAGCGAGTTTAGTTGATGTTCCTAAAACAAGAGAGATTCTTGCAGAAATTTCAAACCATCTTGGTGATCTAACTGAGCAAATGACAACTTTGCTCCATACATTTGAAAGCTGCTCTAACGATGATGAAATCTTGGAAGTTTGTGCTATAGATGATAATCAGAGTTTCTTGATTTCTGTCTTGGAATATTTACGTTCCTTAGAGGCAAATGCCGAATATGAAGACATGAAATCAAAGTATGCAGAAGCATTGAAACTTTGTCAAAATGTTGTAAATGCTGCCCAGAAATTATAATTTTTTGTATTTGGATTTTTATTTGCTAATAAGTATTTTTGTTGTTAATATGGTTAATTTTGAAACTATATTATTCTTCTCAAAGGAAGTTCATTTTTTTCCAATTGTATTAGTACAACTTAATTATAAATAAACTTAAGTGAACCCAAAATCATTTTTATCCTAACAATGTTAACCTTGGTTTTCACAATGAATGTTCCATAAAATTTATTTTTACCAGGTTGGTCTCATTTAAATCTGTGTCAATTACTCTAGTGCAGTGTTTCTCAACATGTGGTTCCCGGAACCATCTTGTATGGTTCCTGGCCTAAAGTAGTCCTATTTATAATCACAAGGTATACAAACGTTTTAAATTATGTAAATATGGTACTAAGATCGCATACTATGCAAAAATTTGCATAAATCTGTACGATAAAGTTTTTTTAAGGTATACAAGATTTAAATATAAATAGAAGGATTGGGATCCCGTTTTATTTGATACCCTGGTGGAGTTTTGAGAAACTATGACAGCCATTAGAAATCAAAAGCCGTAGAAATGGAAAGTATTATGACAATTATTGATAAATAGAGAATTATTGTAAGTATATATCACTGAAATTACTACAGCTAATTATTAAAATACAATATTTTATGTTAAAATATTTCAAATACGATTTATGAGTATTAAAAAATAAATAATTTGGTGAATTTGTGTATGACCATTTTCTCTTAAATTTCATTTGACAACGTTTTCTTGATAACACCGCAACATTTTTAATAGGATTTTGTGTTTGACGAGTGATTAACTTATTACTTTGGCGGTCGTTAGGATAGCGATTAAAACTTAGTATTTTTAATCGTTCAGTAACTTTCTTTAATAATTTAATATCCATAAAGTTATATATATAGAGATTTCTATATAAAATGAACGATATCACTAATAGTAGCTAATATTAACTAGTAGCATTGCTATATTATTTGATTTATAAAAAATGTTAAGTTTGAACTGTTTAATTTAAATTTGAAATGTTTATTTAAAGTATTAATTATGTATTTTTTCTGTTATTCTGAGAATGTATAGGGCTACATATTTCTCATGTGTGTAGTTATTGAAAACTATATATTTATTTCATAAAGAGTTTATTTTATGTTTCCTTCCCAAAACGTTATACGTATATAGGCAGCTAACTTATAAGCTAATATTTTAAAATAATTACTCCTGGTGGTCCTCGAAAGTATTCAGTTTGTATACTGTGGTTCCCTCAGAAAAAGGAGTTGAGAAACACTGCTCTAGGAGAGGACGCATGCTAATTTAACCATGATTTTAAATGAATATATCCCAATCAATATTTGGTGAATCTGTTGCACTATTTTAGCATTTCAATGTGTTATTTTATAATGATTCTAGAAAGCTTATGCTATGGGTAATGAAGGTACCTACATTTGGTGATCACAATCTTTTCCCCTTTCAGGGGTGAACACTAAAATGTACTAATCTCCTAACATGGTCCTGAATAGCTTCTACTTGCGTGCCAGCTCTGTGCCCAGTCTCCATATATAGCTTACATGTGATCAATACCCACCACGTATAGTGCTAGTTTAATCACCACCTTTTTGCGGTGACACTTATCATTGAAATACTACCTCTATGGGTGCTGTATTCAATTTCTAATTAGGTTTTCGTTTTTAAAGAGAACTATTCCTCATCTGTCAACATTCCCAATAAAAACTGAAACATTCTAGATATTTTACGTATTGATACAAGGTTAAGCTTGTTTTCTTTAGATAATACAGTATTCTTGTCCAGTGTGATAAATGGCTAAAACAACAGTGTCGTCCATTATTAAAAAATATTCCGCTAAAAGTTTGATGAAACTTTTCCAAATCACATTGTAGCACTAATGCTGATAGATCTTGGTTTTCTACACGCTTAAAATTGTCAAGTAAAGGAATATGTTGAACAAGGAAAGTTTTTAATACTTAATGGGTGCAGTGCCGGGCTTTACCGCACATTCTATTTAATCAATCAAGTTGAAACATAAACTTTTTGGCTATATTGATTTTAAAGAATATTTTAAACATTTTAGAATTTACATTTATTACCTATATAGACTGTCCCTGAGTTAATAATACTTAAGACCTGGCCTACGTTTGCAAACTATTATATGGGTAACCTAGAAGAAATAGTGTTTGCTAAAATTAGAAAACTGACAATTTATTGTCGATATATTGATGACATCTTCATTCTAATGCAAGATAATAAAGAGATTTCTCTCCTTAGAGATGAGTTTGAAAACAATTCAATTTTGAAATTTATAATTGAAAACAATGTAGGAAATAAACTTCCATTTTTTGACGTTCTAGTAGATAATACAAACAGTACATTCAACTACACATATCACAAGCCCACCTATAATGAATTATGTTTAAATGGCAGAAGTGAATGTGTGGACCGATATAGAAGAAGTGTATTATTAATAGCTACCTAATCAGAGCTAATAAAATAACATCCACAAAAGAAAATTTTGATATAGAATTAAACCACATCAAAGCAATGTTGCTAAAAGATGGCTTTAACGAAAAATGAATTGAGTCAACCATCCAAAGATTCATGATAAACAAAAGAAGACATGCGGATAACTTAATTACCACTGAAAAGGAGCAAATAAACGTGAAATAAAATTATTTTTACCAAGCACAATACCATTAAAACGCAAAAATAGATGAAAAAGTAATAAATGAAATAATATATAAAAATGTTAAAACGGTTGATCCGGTAAAAACTCTTCAGCTAGTTATTTTCTATGAACATAAAAAACATGTAATCTTGTTATGAAAAACGACATGTCGTCTAAGACTTCAATTTTGAGTAAAACCAATGTAGTATATCAATTTAAATGTCCGCTACCGCATAGACAGGCGGCTCATTAAATTGGAATTACACAGAACATATTGTCCAGGCGATTGTCATTCCACTTGCAACAGGGTGCAGTCCGCGATCATTTTGAACAAGAGCACACAACTAAATTAACTCGAGGACATTTGGCAAATAACATTAAAGTGATCAGTTGTGAAACAATATATATATATCTATTAAAATTTGAGAGTATTGTTAATATTTTTTCTTGAATATAAAATTTGCAAAAAATAATAGCATAATTAAATGCAACAGTTTTACGTTTTATTTTTCCAGGCGTCTGAAAGAATATTTAGCTTTAAGGTAAAAATTGAACTAGCAAACTGATTTATACTTAACGTTTCAACTGCCATCCGTTATAGTCACAAGTTCATTATTGAAAAATAAGTAATGTTTATAACAAGTAGTACAGATGTAAATATACCACATACAATGATTAATTTTCAAAACATTACATTATCAAGGGAGGAAAAAGTTTCAATCAATCGCTTGGATTACTTCGAAGACTTGAAGTTATTGCACTTTGATAATATTGCAATATGTTATCGGTTATACATTTTCTTATAGTTCTCTCGTTTATTGATAAATAAACATTACTGAAGTGGTCTTTGATATCATTATTTTGAAGATGCATAGTTATTCTTCTTGACAAAGACGTAGTTTTCATTCCTATTTAACATTTCTTTTGAAGTATATAGCCTTCACTTAGTATTATTAAAGTTCAATATGATTTTAAGTGTCTGGAAGTAGCGGAATCGATATACATAAAGGATTTCAAGCATAATCTAAATCAATAAAACAGTTATATAGGCGGCGCGGAGTCTTGAAACTCTTTCCTCCCTTAAATATATAGTGATTCTAGAATTTATCATTTAATGTCGTATGGCCTATTTACATCTCTATTACTTATTATGCATATTTCTTATTTTTCAATAAATAGCTTAATTATGACCAATAGAAGTTGAAACGTTGTAAAGTATGAATTTTAGTTTGCAAATTTTATTTTTATCTTGAACTTTGAAGCTAAATATTCTTCCAGATGCCTGAAAAAAATGAAGTTGTATTGATTAGGCCTATATGCTATTATTACTTTTTGCAAAACTTGCATTTAAGAAAAAAAATTGTATTTATATATTTTCATATAATTAGACAAATAACATTCGTTAATTTAACTAGGGTAGTCTCTTTAGAACGATTAACGTAATATGCAAGTGGTTTGAATCTCTGTATAATTATAGTTAAACTGTTAATAACAATTAAGAACAAAGTTTAGACTGGACATACCAAGTTACCAACTACATCACAAACTAGTTGAGCCAATGAGTAGCCTAGCCTAGTGTAGTTCTAAATTTTGCATAGTAAATCACAAAGAAATGCGTACATATGCCACATACAAATGTGAATTAAAATATATTTTCAAAGATTTCTAAATACTGTAAATAAAAGTTGAACATATTTTGTAATTTGGAAGAAATAAGCCTAAGCAACTCGCAGCGTTAGGATGTGACGTCACTGAGACCAACATGGAACCCAGTGTAAGGCTAGTGGGCGGAGCTTAACAGAGTTTGGTGTAGGACTTTTCGGTCCTAAAGTTTATACAAAGCTAGTTACAAATTGACTTGAGACGAGTGAGGGTGTCGCTATTCTTACGAACTTTGAACTGTTTTTATTTATTTTGTTTGTTTTAACATTTTTATTAGATAATAAGGAGGCAAAATGTATGATGTATTCGAAAACATTAGGAGTCTACTTAAAGTAGACTCCGTTAGCATTGACAATAATATATTTAGAATGCATTATAAAGCGACTATGTTTGTGTTAGTTGCTTTTTCCTTATTAATCACACAAAAGCAATATTTCGGCGACCCAATTGATTGCATAGTTGACAAAGTGGATAATGACATTATGGATACATATTGTTGGATTCATTCCACCTTCACCATTCCTAATTTGGACGGAGTTGTTGGAAAGGACATTCCTCATCCAGGCATTTCAAACGAGAAAAACGGCGGCGGAGAGAAAAAATATCACAAATACTATCAGTGGGTGACTCTCTTCATGTTTTTGCAAGTGAGTATATTTTCCCCCTCAAACGATGAATTACCATCTGCCTTGTGTTGAAATAAATTTTCAAATTAAAAAAGTTAAACCTTGCTTCCTTAACGTATGTAGGTAGCAGAGTGCCAGAAAGTAGTATTTTTTGTTGGACTCCAACAACCCAATTTTGCAAGATTAAACTCCATTAGTCCAAGCTACACTAATTTGGACTAATATATTATGGTTTATTTCATCTTTTGAATTTTGATTCATCCGCTCTTCGCTATTTAAAAATTACCACTGTGTGCAAACTGTAAAGTTGTGCACATTTAAGTTAATTTTTAACTAGTTTACAGACTTACGGTAACTCAAACGACACTACGACAGCCAGGAGTGCTGATTTTCAAAATTAATTAAGGCTGTATTTTGTTTGATCAAAAAAGGACAAAGCTTACAAAGAACGACATCACTGGAGTTCATTGATGTTTACAATCAGGGTGATGAAAAATATTTTTTCATTTTAAAGAGTACGTTCATTTTGATCGGTTTCGTTCGTTTTTAAGCTTTTATTGCAGAAAAAGAGGACGAAAAAAAATCTCTGAGGACAAAAAACCCTGGTTTTCATCACCCTGTTTACAATTGACAAGTGTACCAGGCTACCAGCTGTACTGGTTTTAATTGGTGTATTGGTTCTAATGTGTTTTTGGCCACCTAAAACCATTTGAGGAGCAAATTCAGGTTAGATTTTGTTTGGTGGGTCACGATAATGCTAAAAATTAACATAAATATTGCTGTTTTTGTACAGCATGCAATGCAACATTTCGTTCTTTGTAAACTTCCACCTCAAAAAATAATACTGCATGTTTTTTAAAAAGTTAATATTATCTCAACAAGTTTAAAATTCTAGTCTGACTCTCTATAAGAGTAATAAGACAGAAAAATCAATGCATATTGATCAATGACAAACAAAATCACAAAACCATTTCTAGTTTGTAAACCAAATTAAAGATATTTTCCAAATGTTAAATTTAATTACATTGTAAATCAGGCCAAAAATTGGCACCTCTGCTAATAGGCTTATAGCCTAGATGCTAAATTATATTTATACACATATTTTTAAATGAACCATTCCAATTTCTACTTTCATTATTAATTTATTATATGTCTAATACCATAAAATAATTGATTTTCTTTAAAATATCTAATTTGAGCCTGGCTTATCCTATAGTAAGTGTAGCATATATAGTCTATGGGAAGAGTACTTGAAAACAACTGTTAAACAAAGTTTGATATCTTCACACAGTGATGCAAGCAACTTGTATAAAAAAATTGATTCACCATTGTTGTCATAATTCTAACATTATTTAATCTGAATGGTAGTACACAAGATCTACATAGGCTAAGCAATTTGCTTATGTAAACCTTTCATTTAAACCCTTTGGCAAGTAATGCTAGACTAACTACCTGTTGCTATGAACATTTTAGTGAGAGTTCAACCAAGAGAGTCTGGTACTGCCCCTAATGAGAGTAATATTGTGTGAGAGCTTGAGAAATGTGGTTGTAATGCAGCAGAGAATGGGAGATAGGTTGAAAGAATAGGATGGAAGGAGAGTAAAAGAGGGGTTGGGGGAGGAAGAGTAAAAGAGATGTTGGTGGGAGAGCAATAGTGAATTTGAAGTCCAGCTCATTTTGTTGCCAACAGTTACTGTGGCAACATTTTTCCCAAGGGGAACCTCATTTCAGTCTACCTGAGGATGTAGCAACATGCAATAAATTCACCAAACCTCGAACTCTTGTTTCCCACTTTTTATTGTCATTACAATTATTTTACTTTTATTGTATTCTCAGTAAACATAAACATATTGAAGATGGTTACCAATCAAACTCACAACACCCAGATGGTTACCAATCAAACTCACAACACCCAGATGGTTACCAATCAAACTCACAACACCCAGATGGTTACCAATCAA
>JARUHE010322233.1:0-11364 GCA_031471125.1 Archaeomysis grebnitzkii | reverse complement strand
TGAGAATTCTCTAAGGATCGTATTTGTTTTTGCTTTCATATCATTTCTAATTAAATCGATGTTGCCATCAAATGAATGCGTTGAAATAATGTTGCCCAAATGTTTATACTCTTTACCCACCGGGATATCAATTCCATTCATTTGTACCTCAATATTAATATTTACTTTAAAAGTATTAAAAAATAAAATTTTACATTTCGAAGGATTAAAAGTTATGTTAAAATCTGCACTATACACTTCACATATTTTAATTAATTTGCCGAGACTATGAAGAGTCGGAGCCAAGATGACCAAATCATCTGCATACGCAAACGAGTTCGCCACCACACCCCCAACGCAACATCCACAGCCACTATTTCTTAACTCACGCAACAAGGGCTCTGTGTAAATATTAAAGAGAATAGGACTTAAAACACCCCCTTGCTTGACTCCATTTTTCATAAAAAAATTGCCTGATAATGTATTATTCCATTTTACTTGACAATTATTAAGCATATACATATTTAAAAGAATTCTCAAAAACAAAGGACATATATTTTTATCTAAAAGCATATAAAAAAGCTTACTGTGTTTTACTTTGTCAAAAGCCTTTGTTGCATCTAAAAACAATGCAAATACATTCGACTTTTGATCCACGTAATATTTTATGGTATTTAAAACCATTGACGTACATAAAGTAGTCGAATGACCTTCTCTATAAGCAAATTGATAGTTATCTGATACTAATTTACTACTTAAAGCATCAAAAATTGTATATTCAAACAATTTGCATAACACTGAGCATAATGATATAGCTCTATAATTACTTATTTTAGTATCCGCTATTTTTTTATCTTTAATTAATGGTATAATTATTGATTTATTAAAAGTTTCATTCGTACAGTTATGAGTTAGAATGCAGTTAAAAATATTTAAAACGATTTTATTTAAAATCATACCCCCAAATAAAATGTTATTTGAATAAATATTGTATATATAATCTTTCTTTAATGATTTTAGTGATTTTAAAGCTTTTTCCAAATTAGATGGTAAAAAGCTATGCAGTTGTTCACATACACCCGACGAGCAACATCGATCCAACTTGCTATATATATCAAGCTTAACCTTATTTAATTCGTTATCACTTACACTATTATATAAATTTTCATAATTGTTTTTAAATAAATTTGAAATATTCTTGTCGCCAAAAACATTTTCCATTTTATTTGTATAATTTAGTTTACTGCCATTTATTTTTCTAATTTCTTTCCAAAAACTTGAAAAGTTTTTGCATGCCAAAGACTGTGCAACTTTACATTTTATAATTTCATCCTCATTTTTTTTTACATATTTTATGGCAGCATGATAATCTTTTCTTGTTCTGCGACGTATATTAGCTAACTCACCTGTAGAAGGTCGTCCCGCTTCTTTCCATATATTACTCCATGTAATTGATGCATCTTTATATGGTTTGACATATTCATTCCAACCTGGTAAACATTTCTTTTTATTCTGGTTAGATTTTGTTTTTGGAATACTAACGTTCGACGCATCAACCATTGCTTTCACTAATTGGTCAAAATTGTCATTTATTTGGCTTATATGATCTAAAGAATTACAATTAATATTGTCACATTCAACCAATCTGTTAACAATTGGATTCAAAAGATTATTTAAAATATATTGGTAATGCTGAATATGACATGACTCCGCCTTTGACCAATCTGTACTCCATTCAACTAATCTGTCTTGTTTATTTACATCTATATTATTATTGATCGCACAATTTGATAACTTTAGCTTTAAAAGCACAGGGTGGTGATCAGATAAATTACAACTATTATATACAACATTACATTGTACAATACAATATGTGTTGTTGACTTTTATAATTATAAAAAAATATTCAATTTTCTGACTTAAATATGTTTTGTTGAGTTTTATAATTAAATAAAAATAATAAATTTTCTGACTTAAATATGTTTTGTTGACTTTTACAATTATGTAAAAAATATTACATTTTCTGACTTAAATATGTTTTGTTGAATTTTATAATTATGTAAAAAAATATTACATTTTCTAACTTAAATATATTTTGTTGAATTTTATAATTATGTAAAAAATATTACATTTTCTGACTTAAATATGTGTTGTTGACTTTTATAATTACAAAAAAATATTAAATTTTCTGACTTAAATATGTTTTGTTGACTTTTATAATTAAATAAAAATAATAAATTTGCTGACTTAAATATGTTTTGTTGACTTTTATAATTATGTAAAAAATATTACATTTTCTGACTTAAATATATGTTGTTGACTTTTATAATTATAAAAAAATATTAAACCTTGTGACTTAAATATGTTTTGTTGAGTTTTATAATTAAATAAAAACATTAAATTTTCTGACTTAAATATGTTTTGTTGAGTTTTATAATTAAATAAAAACATTAAATTTTCTGACTTAAATATGTTTTGTTGACTTTTATAATTATGTAAACAATATTACATTTTCTGACTTAAATATATGTTGTTGACTTTTATAATTATAAAAAAATATTAAATTTTCTGACTTAAATATGTATTGTTGACTTTTATAATTAAATAAAATTATTAAAATTTCTTACTTGAATATATTTTGTTGACTTTTATAATTATATAAAAAGAAACATTAAATTTTCTGACTTAAATATATGTTGTTGACTTTTAGAATTAAATATTTTCTTGAAACTTTATTGAATTCCAAACAGATATGATCTACAAGGCAACGATGGCTGTAGATGGATCGAAAATATCTTTAGAAATTCTAGACCTTTCTTCTAACTCGGTGAGTTTTTTCTATTTTTAATACGAACAATGATTAATACTGAAAAAATATTAATTATAACAAAAATAACAATTATAATAACTAATAATGATCATGATCATGATCACATGATCATGGATCATGGATCATGGATCATGGATCATGATGATCATGATGATGATATCAGTAATAATAATATCAGTAATAAAAATAACTATAAAAACAATAATAACAATAATAATAATTACTACAATAATAGTAATAATAATGAAAATTATAACAATAACAAAAATAATAACTATAATATCACTAACGCAAATAATTACAACTACAACAATACCAATGCAATAATAATGATAACAATAACAATAATAAATACAAAAAAATAATGAAAATTAGAACAACAGTAATACTCCCCAAAAGGATAACAATAACAATGAAAACAACAAAAACAACAATAACATTAACAAAAGTAATAATAACAATAACAATGTTAATGCAAGCTACAAAAATAATAATAAAAATAACAATATAAATAATAACTATAGAAATGATAGCAACAACAACGACGATAACAATAACAATAACAATAATAATTATAGAAAAAATAATAAAAATCACAACAATTGTAATATTCTCCATGCCGATAACAATAACAATAAAAAACAGCAATAATAATAACAAAATAACAATAACAATAACAATATTAATGCAAGTTACAAGAATAATGATAACAATAACAATACTAATTATGGAAAAAATAACAATAATGTTCCTCACGATGATAACAATAACAAAACCAACAATAATGATAACAAAATGAACAACCACATCAGGACGAAGTGGTGGTGCCCCGTGAGACGATCGCCTGGGCGGAGGCTTGGGTGGTGGTGTACAGCATCACCTGCAGAGAGTCTTACAAGGTGGCGGCGAGAGCGGTGGAGGCGGTGGCGGCGGCGTGTGCCCACGAACCCTTTCCCTCGCCCGTGCTCATCATGGCCAACAAAGTGGATTTGGAACATTCGCGTCAGGTAAGATTTCTCACTTTTGGGAATGATAAGAGTAATTGTTAGTGTTACTTCCAATGTATTTTAGGCTTTATGACAATGCTGATCTCTTTCGTACTATAAGAGTTGTTTTTAATGTTAATTCCAATGTGTTTTAGTCTTTATGACAATGCTGATCTCTTAATTATAATGTGTTTCGGCCTTATGACAATGTCGATCTGTTTAATATTGTAAATATTGTTTTAATGTTAATGTATCTGAGACCTTATGGCAGTAATAATTCATCTCTTATAGGGTAAGTTGCAGAAATGCATCCATTGTTTAATACATTCGGTTCTTAAGTGCTTACATTACCAGTAATTTATCAAAAATCGTTCGTGTTTACAAACGCTAACAAAGCTAGAAGGAAGCTATTCAAATTTCTTTGATAGGTGGACGCATTTCTACAACTTATCCTATAAGAGTTTGTACCAGTACTTTTAGTATATACTAGTAATAAGGCAACAATAACTCAACTCATATTATAAAAGCTGTTTACAATTGTACCTTTTATACTATTAGGGTCATTAAAGACAGTTATGTGTACCAAATATATTAAATAGTCAATAGCTTCATTGATGTTGCTTATAATAAAATAAAAAAACAAATTTATTTTTCAATAATTGGTAGAAGAAAGGGTTTTGTACGTGTTGTCATTTTTCCACATTTTTTGTGAGCACAACAAATTCTCAACACTTTCGATTTTGGTTATTTTTATTATTTGAAAGAAAGAAAGAAATATTATGTCTTGCTATACCTTTTATATTGACATCTTAGCCTGATGTATAAGTGTTATCATGTTTCAAAATTGTCAAAACGTATGATTACAATACTTTAAATATTATATTTTAGATATGTTTTTAATTCATTTTAGAATGCAGCTTAATTATGTTTTAATATAATAATAATATTTGAAGTTCTTATATAGCGAGTTTTATTTAACTTAGCCAATATCTTCCCCGTATCACATATCAACCTTAATACTACTACTACCTACAACAAGTAATATGTAACCTAAGGATATGCCACTGACATATGGCGATTCCTTCAAGCTGGGGTAAGCTTAGCATATGAGATTTTAAGGGGATACCCCACATTAGCTTGAAATTGACACAAATCGATGCGAATTAGGTTTGCTTGTGCATCATTAATCTGCAGACGATTAAGTTATAATGTGAAGTTTCTAAGGATATCAAGTTGCTTGAAATCATAACATTACTTAGTGATGTATGAAAGTGTTTGAAACATTAAGCAGTATAATTTGTAGCAGCCATAAGCTTTAAATTATATTTTTTCGTGTGCTGTCTTGTTATTTTTGAATGCATTTTAAAATTCTTCAAAAATAGATATGGGAATGGTATTGATTAAATTTATTTTATGTTCAACTGTCATAAAATGATTTTTATATAATCATATTAAGCTGATATGAAAGTATTGAAATACATTCTATATATATTCTAATATAAATATTATAAATTATATTCTAGCAAAACTGTAAAATTTAACAGACTAATGGTTAGTGCTGTTCAAAGTTTGTTTTATAAGTCATAATTACATTACCTTTATAAAGACATTCTTATACAGTAATTGAACAATAAAACAATGTGCTCGTTATTAAAGGTAATTCGCCAACTATTAAAATATTTAAAGGTAAAAATGTAAATAATTTCAATAATTTTTGACCTCAGTCAAACTAAATTATCAGTAAAACGTCCACCATTCTCATTTATGCCCGCAAGCTGCAAACGTTAATGTATTATAAAAATAGATGTCTGAAGGCTTGATGAAATTTCTATTTCTTCAATTTTATAGGCTTTAATAAAACTTATTTTTCAGACTAATGAGAGAAAAACAACTGACAATCGTCCATTTAAGTCAAGTAATGTTATATCTTATAAAATATTTCATCACTTTACTGCTTCCTCCAAAAAAATAAAAGTTGTTCCTTTAACTATATTTCAATGTAAAAATACATTTCTTATTTTGTTCTTGGCTATATTTTGCCTTTCTTAAAAATTATGTTTTATATATTCTAAGAAACATCTTCAAATTTATAATGAATTATTACTTTATGTCAACCTTATTTATGTTAAATCATAGTGTTGTTTTCAGGTTCCTCAATATGAAGGCCGTAAATTGTCTGAACAGCATGGGTGTAGATTCGTGGAGGTGTCTGCAGCTGAAATGGTATCGCAAGTAAGTGTCTTAACATTGTATTAAGCAAAAGTATAGTGCTACTCATGTTTGCTTTATACAAGGTATGACCTGGACTAAGAAATGTATTATATTAACAGGAAACAGTTTTTAACTGCATACTTTTAATTATACTTGCATCAGCGTATTCAAACTCTTCAAAATAACTTCTAACGTTGTCAATGTTTAATACTAAATAATAAACGAATAATATTTGTGGCTTTTATATAACGGATCAAATCGAACTTAACCGACCTTCGTCCAGTTTCACCTAACAATCTTAGTTTACTATACACATCGAGTGATGCGTAGCGGTGTAGCTTAGCATATGAGATTTTATATGTATAGCTTGAAGCAGGATCGAATCGATGACAATACAATTTGCTTATGCAGCATTAATCTCCAGGCAGCGTTCGTTTCCACTAGGCCAAGATTTTTCAAACTGTGGGTTGAGAAATAAATGAAATGAGTCACGAAGTTTTATTTATTAAAATAATGTTTTTCGTTGTATACAATTGAATACAAATAATTCAAGCATTAATGGATGATGAGAAATTTACATTAATTTTGTCCATGAAAATTATGAACAATGTTTGTCTTTGATTTACTAATTTCATATCAACACATTTAGCTTTAATGGGTCGCCATTACAATTTTATTTTGGCTATGGATTGCAGTAAAAAGTTTGACAGCACCGCAATAGATTATCGTCTCTCTATTAGAAATGATTCTCAGCTAGAACCATCAAAAGAACTTTTTAAATAATCGTTTTCAAATCTACTACATGTATATGTGTGTGCGTGTGTCTTTACATTCATGCAGGCAAATTATTGTTGTTCTGTTTCAGGTGAACGAACCAATCGACTCGTTGTTGAGGCAAGTGTCGCACATGAAAGGTCAATCCTCGCCCCGACTTCGAAAACTCAGTGTCTCGAAGATGTTCAACCAGCTGATGAACAGGAACAGCAGCAGCAGCAGCAGCAGCAGCAACAGCAGCAATGGCAGTTGCAGTCCCATCAACAGCGTTTCCAGCAACTGCTCCCCGAGTTCTTCGTTCGAGAGAATGAGTATCCCAAGGCTCTCTCTCAAGGAGAAGACAAAGAAGCGATGCGTCCGCCAGACTTGAAAATTTTGAATCATTACAATTTTGCGGGCATAAATTATAAATTTATTTTCACTTATTGTGAATTATTTTTGTTATAAAACGCTTTACTCACAAAATCAAGTTTTATGAATTGCAAATTTCATTTTTTGAAACTAGTTGGCTCACCTTAAAGACAATGCAATAGCTTGTATCTTAGAGCTTTGTTCTGTTCAATCTGTTGGACTACATCGATTGAAATTTCATTTATATTTGAGTCTATCCAAGAAGCTATGTTATCGTTTTTCTTTGTGAAGTTTCAATTTGGATGACTATTAAATAAATATCTCACTTCCGTTCGTGTTGTAGACACAGAATAACTTTTAAGGATATATTGAATTGAAATGCATTCAATTCAAGTTTTGAAAAGACAAAAGTATTGGAAATATATTTTTGTATTTTGTTAATTTGTTAATAATATTATATAGATTTATTTATTTTACTTATTTGCTTAAATATTTTATACTATATTTAAGTTTACTCGTAAATTATATTGGAAGTTGTCTTCATGTGCACCTTTAATTATTACTCATTATAAACTGTTCATCTTACATCATTGACGTATTAATTTGTACAAGACTCGTTATGAATCGTATGGAATTATTATGTGGCACAATACTCAATGATTGTAGGGTAGATAAGAATGTGCATTATTTTATAATTTTAAAAAATTTTAAAAACCGATAAAACAAGATTGATTTACATTAACCTAAGCGGTTTTATAATATTTACTTTATTGCTAAACATTAAATGGAATAAAATAATCATTTGAATATCTACAAATATTTACGATTTGAGTCAAATAAATGTGTATTAACTTTGTCTTTGTGGAGATGCTGCCCTACAAACATACCTTGCATAATTCGTGTAGTTTCTTGCAAGCAACGTGCAAGTGCATGCACGCTTCTTGCAAGCCATGTTTGCAGAGTGGTGTTGTTTGAATCAAGTTTACACTTCCACAATCTTAGTGGCTTTATTAACAGTTAACTGTACTATTGTAAAACTAAAAAAATATTTATGTATTGAGTTAATTTTTTTATTTATATATTTTCAAACATGAAAACATTGAATAAACATAGCAGGTGAAACAATTTTTAAAATGTATGTGTTTGTGTATTATAATATATAAATAATGCTGAAACATAAAATCGCAAAAATAAACTTGGAATAACTTTAAAATAACTTATAGTTGATGAGAAGCATGTTGTCCATCATACTACAAGTCCATAACACAAAGTTCATACTACAAATATCATAATACACGTTAATATTACATGTTCATACTACAAGTCCAAACTATAAGGTTCATACTACATATGTCATACTACACGTTAATAGTACATGTTCCTACTGCAAAGTCCATACTAAAAGTTCATACTACAAAGCTTATCCTACAAATTCATATTACAAGTTCTTACAACAAGCTCATACTACACGTTAATGTTACATGTTCTTACTATAAAGTCCATACTACAAGTTCATACTGCATGTTCATACTACAAACTCATACTACAAGTCTATGTCGCAAATTCATGTTACAAGTTCCTACTACAAATCTATGCAGCGCGTTTATGTTACAAGCTCCTACTACAAAGTCCATATAACAATTTCATCTTATACATTCTTACCACAAAATCCATACTACAAAGTTCACACTACAAGTTTATACTAGAAAGTTCATATTAAAATTTCATACTACAAGTTACTACTATAAAGTAAATACTTCAAGTTCAACCTACAAGTGCATAATACAAAGTTATACTACAAGTTCATATTAAAAGGTTCATACTACTAGTTCATATTCATTCTAAAGGTTCATATAACAAATTCTTGCTACAAGTTCATACTACAAGTTTATATTAAAAAGATCACACTACATGTCCATAGTACAAGCTCGTACTACAAGTTCATATTACAGCATGCATACCATAAGTTCATATTACAACGTTTATACTGTAAATTTCATATTGCATATTACAAGTTCATGTTACAAGTTCCTACTATAAAGTACATATTACAAGTCCATACTACATGTTCGTATTACAAATTACATACTAAAAGTGCACACTACAAGATGGGTGACAAATGGTCATACTACAAGTCCGTACTACAGATTCATACTAAAATCTTCACACTACAAGTTCATATTGCAAGTTACTACTATAAAGTACATACTACAAGTGCATATTACAAGTTCAATCAAAGGTTTATACTACAAGTTCATACTGTAAATTCATATTAAAAGCTCATACCACAAGTTCATCTTACAAAGTTCATATCTTAAATTTCATACTACAAGTTCATACTACAACTTTCATACTACAAAGTTCATATTACAAGGTTCATACTACAAATTCTATATTATAACTTTCATATTACATGAACTTTGGAGTTGACTGCATTCAGCGTTGCCAGATTGGTATGACTCAATTTCTGTATAAAATTTCTGAATCACCTTTGTAAATCATCGAACTCTACCAAATGATTGTGTTTTCATACAAGTTATATTTGTATTTATGTTTTAAAAATGAATACATTGTATTAATGTTTTACATATTCATATGCAAACACTCAATGAAATTGAAATAAAATTGAAATTCAATTTAATTAAACATAAAATTTACACGTGTTCATCGTACATGTTGCAGAGGATAGTAAATTTAAACACAATATAATTGAATATTTATTCAATTTAAATTTCCATTCAGATTTTAATAAATGAAAAACAATATTTAACATAACTTATGTACCTGACAGTAACTCAGTCTTCAGATACACTAATTTAGTCTAATTCGTCCGCTGGTTTGCTACTCCTGCATACGCATATGCATCTGAATCTTCATTTACCTGGCTTACATATTAATTAATCACGTTAATTAAGAGCAAAAATGTAGTTGTTATAAAGTTTTGCTAACAAGTTACAACATGAGGTTATGTTTCATATATTTTGTAAGGTTAATGTTTCAAATTAGATTAAATCATACATGCAATATTCAAAAGGTTACTTAAGATGCCTGTGTTTTAGCGAGATGTCTGTGTCATTTCTGCAGACATCTTGATTTTTCACATACAGAACTTGATCCTGTGCGCAGTAACATATTCCTTGATAAATCAGGGTTTATCTGTAGATATGGCATCGCTGACTGCATTGGACGGCAGATGCGGTTGTACTCATAGCCTAATCACACAATCACAATATAAAGAATGATTTCATGCTTTTAAATAAAAAAATCATATAAGTTCACATTGTGTTATCCAAAGAGAGGACTTTATCTTAAATACATTTTGACAGTTCAATATTTGCTTACTTATCAATGTAAAGATAAACCTTAATTATATCACTCTAATATTTAGTAAGTATATATAGGATTGGAAAATTATTAACGGAAATTTTATAAAGATACAGTTTACTTTTTTACAATATAAAAAATGATTTCATAGAACTAATGGAAGCAGGTCTGCCATTTACTTTCTATTTTGAATACATTACTGTTTTTATGTACTTTGTATAACGAATTTGTAATTTTTCTTCAATAAAAATATATCAAAGTCGTGTTTTAATTTTGCTTTACCAATACATCATACAAAATATGTGCATGTGTGTGTGTGCTGGACTTACCTATAAGCTAAGGCTTAGGGCCATACTATCAGCGGCCTCATTTTTAAACATGAATCCTTTATTGGAACTCCAATCCATCAAAACGAAGGGCCTGAGATTTCAAATAGCTTAAGAAATCAGCATATGAAAGTCTAGTCCTAGCGGGGGGGGAGGGGGGGTTATAAATGGGTGTGTCCAGACGATCGATGCTGGGACAAGAGCTAGGCAGTTGGTTATAGCTTTCTGAACTGTTCTACCACTAATAATTTAATGATCAGAACTGTAACTGTGGAATCAAGGCCAAGTGTTGCTATCAATTGGTGAGGTTTATTATTTATTTTTCAGTCTTTGTGTTTCACATGTCCTACATAACGCCTGATCTCAACTGACTTTTTTCGAATTCAATTCAATTCAAATTGTTTCAATATTTTCATATCGTATCGTGACGGGTTAGAAACACATCCATATTTCAGTTCAACGTTGATTCAATCAAAATCGAACCACATTGATAAAATATAAAATATATAATCAATGTCACTCTACAGCGTAGATCGATCATGATATGATAATAGGCATTTAGGCTACATATTTTATAACAAAT
>JARUHE010322222.1:0-11365 GCA_031471125.1 Archaeomysis grebnitzkii | reverse complement strand
AGAAGAATGAAGAAAACTGCATACAAATATGCTCAAGAAACAGAAAGGAAACTAAGAGAAGAAATGTCAGAAGAGGACGAGTTAGGTCAGCCAGAAGCAGAGCAGTCATGTTATGTACCCCAAGCCGACTTGGAACCGAGGAGAACGGGACAAAGCCGAACTCCTAGCTCAGAAGCTGATAGTTATCGAGAATACAAAAAATTAAAGACCTTAGTAAGAGAGAGAAGACCTGAAGAAACAACTGAGGATTACATTAAAGATGTGTGGCCTATGGTTGTTAGTTCCACTGAGTGCGATGAAGCAAAAAAATTGTGGCTCGGTAACGTCACAGCTAACCCAGTTAGTAGAGGGGAGTCGGCACAAAGTCAATATGAAAAACTAATTCTGGAAGACATGGATGATGAGGACTCTCAGATTCAAAGAGCAAAAACACGCATGGATCAGGGGCAGCGCCTCACACCAGTCTGGTATCAACTAAAACAAACAATCCCTCCTAAAAGATTTGTTAAAGCTCTAAGAATTGTAACTCAGGGTAGA
This sequence comes from Archaeomysis grebnitzkii, assembly GCA_031471125.1. Lineage (NCBI taxonomy): Eukaryota > Metazoa > Arthropoda > Malacostraca > Mysida > Mysidae > Archaeomysis > Archaeomysis grebnitzkii. The sequence goes on along the minus strand of JARUHE010322222.1, from coordinate 10,828 downwards.
AGAGGTGAAGTTAATTTTGTCAGAATGCCCCATGAGACTAACATAACCCAAATAGACCAAGCAGTAAAATCTTATGATTTAGAACAACAGTTCTGGGAGGAACGTAAGAAAAAAGAAACAAGACAGGGCCCTAAACCTCAGCCGAAAGCAGTTACTAAACCGCCCCAACAACAACAGCAGTTTAGAGAGCGACCTCCAAGGCAGCCAGACACGCAGTACAAGGGACCCCCACAAAGGCAGTCGGAACCCCAATATAGAGACCAACCACCAAGAAGATATTCAGCACCAGCGGCAAGTTCAACACCTCAGAGAGGCAGATATTTGCCCCCAGAAGAATATGCTAAATTAACTCCAGAAGAAAGAAAGGCCCTCCAGGAATCCCGCATGAAAGGGAGCGGAGGGCCGCCTAAATGATGGCCGAAAGGTCGCGGGTCACCCTAGACAATGCCTATTGGGTGGGGGACGAAATCTACACCAACGTAGGTAAAGAACCTTATCTAATAGACTCTGGGGCAGAGGTGTCTATGACCCGCAAAAACCTAAAAACAATAGGACATCTAACAGTTCAATTAGCTAATGGGACCATAGAAAAAATGCCTTATGCGTTATGGCATGGAATTGTGTGGATAAAAGGACCCTATAATTTAGTAACGGTGACAGACCTTAAAGAATTAAGGAAGCCAAAGAAAAACCGCAGGGCTCTAAACAGACGATTGGATATGCTTAAAACCCGATTAGTGAAAATAGGACCAACTCATGGAAAACATGAAGAGGAAGAATGGTATAAACCTGTAAATATCCCCGAAGCGACAGAGCAAAAATTAACTGAGAGTGACTTCTCCCCGGCTGGGAAAGAGAAGTTAAAACAGATAATAGAGTCAGCCTCAGTTGCAAGATTTAAAAATGACTGCGGAGACTTGGGAAGCAAAGTTGTACATATAATCGAAGGAGGAGTGCATCCCCCGGTGCGACAATACCCACTAAATCCAGGAGCAGTGGAAGAAATGAACAAAATTGTAAGAGAATTAAGTGCTTTAGGAATTATTAGAGAAGAAGCTAATCCCATCACTAACAGCCCCATCCAGGCAGTAAAGAAACCAGAATCTGCAGGAGGAGGATGGCGACCAGTAATTAATTTTAAAGCATTAAATAGACGAACTGTCGCTAACAGAGCAAGTCTAATTAACCCACAGGGCACTTTAAAAACTCTACAAGTAAAAAAGTATAAATCTTGCATTGATTTGGCAAATGGATTCTTCTCACTCAGACTGGCAAAGCAATCACAAGGGAAAACAGCTTTCACCCATCAAGGAAGAAGCTATGTTTGGCAGCGATTACCACAGGGATATAAAAATTCTCCAAATGTGTTCCAGTCCGCCGTGATGGATGTGCTCAAAGACTTAGGTGCCACGGTTTACATCGACGATGTGTTCATCGCGGATGATACTGAAGAAGAACATCTTGAAAGGTTAGCAAAAGTGGTGCAGAGAGTCACAGAAGCGGGGTTAAAATTAAATCTGAAAAAATGTCAGTTTGGTCAGTTTCAAGTAAACTATCTAGGGTTCCAAGTCACAGCTGATCTGGGGCTTTCAGAGGGTTACAGAGAGAAGCTTGAACAAATTCAACCCCCCGAATCTGAAAATGAGCTACAAAAGATTTTAGGACTGTGTAATTATGTGAGAGATCATGTCCCTAATTACCAAAAATATGCCAAACCTTTGTATGCCTGCCTAAAGAAGAGGGAAGGAGAAAATGAGCGAAATAATAAAAAAGCATGGATTTGGACTGCCGACAACCAAAAAGACCTAGAAGCGCTCCGTGAAAAAATTAAAGAAGCAGTGCGACTAGAACCAAGAAGCCTGATGACAAGACTCGTAGCTGAAGTTAGCTGTGAAGATGATAATGCTATGATAGCGGTTAAAAATGAAAATGGAGGTTTAGTCACGCTTTGGAGTTACACTCTAACCTCAGTTGAGAAAAAGTTTCCTCAGGAAGAGAAAGAACTAGCAGTGTTAGCTAGATATTGGGGAACATTAAAAGATTTAGCTCAAGGACAACCAATTAAAGTCATAACACAGAGCCAAGTGCACAAATATCTCCGGAAAGGGACAATAGAAAGTACCAAGGCTACCAACACACGATGGGGTAGATGGGAAGATATTCTATTAGACCCTGACCTGGAAATAGGGCCTGCACAGCCTATCAGCAAAAAAGTGACAAAAGAAGTAACGGAAAAACCGAAAACACAGGACTGGACTCTCTACACGGATGGATCCAAAAAAGGAACCGATCAGGTAGCACATTGGGGATTTATCCTAAAACATCAGGGTATCGAGTGCTGCCGTAGGAGAGGGAGAGTGCCAGGAAGCGCTCAAACAGGAGAAGTTACGGCAGTACTCGAAGGACTGCTTGAACTGGTTAACAAAAAAGTGAAAATAGCAAAAGTAGTGACTGATAGTCATTATTGTGCCCAAGCCTTAAACGAGGATCTATCCATTTGGGAAGAAAACGGATTTGAGAGTGCGAAGGGAAAGTTGGTTGCTCATCATGACTTGTGGAAAAAGATAGCTGAAATAAGGCTTAATCTGCGGTTAGAAGTGGAGCACCAGAAATCCCACACTAGAGAAGGAAAGCATTGGCAAGGCAATGAAGAGGTGGATCGTTATGTACAACAGAGAAAAATTGTTTTTGTCGGGATCGAGAAGTGGGACAGAACCTCCGAGGGTCGGAGGGTTCCACAGGAGTGCGTGGTTGAGGTTGTGCGGGGCGTGCATGAGAGCTTAGGTCATGCAGGCGTGCAACCTACACGCAAGGAGTTGGAGAGTCAGGAGCTCTGGGTCCCATTTAAGCAAGTCCGCAAGGTGCTGCAGGACTGTGAAGTATGTGGTCAATACAACGCAGGCAGGCGAGGGCACCGAGTGGATGGACAAACTATCAAAAGTACCATACCATGGGGTTCAGTGTGCATGGATGTAGCTGGGCCCATGGGAGTCACAGGCAAGAAGGGGGAAAAATACCTTCTAGTGCTAGTGGACTCGATGTCAGGGTACGTGGTAGTAAAACCAGCAAGAAAAGCTAATGGCAGTAGTGTTGTTAGTATGCTAGAACAAGTCTGTGGGTCGTTAGGTGTTCCAAAAGAGCTGAGAACTGATAATGGAACGCATTTTCGGAATGCGCAAGTGGATCATTGGTGCCAGACTTTTGGAGTAATGCGTGTTTATTCACCCCCTTACACACCCCAAGCCAACGGAGTAGCTGAAAGAACCATAGGTTTAGTCAAAAATTGGATAGCTAAAAATGCTAATTCCAAAGAATGGAGTACTAAAACTGTGGAAATAGGCCAGGCCTTGAATGACAGGCGTCGAGCTGATAGACCCTCCCCTTCGGAGGAACTCAACCAACGACAGTTCACCACACAGGAAACTGGGCGGGGCTCCAAGGATAAAGAGGAACAGCCAGACCCTGATGGGACATTCAAGGTGGGACAGAGGGTGTGGGTCAAAGCACAGGACCACCCAACAACAGTTGCAGTGAAGCCTAAATACAACGCCACAGACAGAGTAAGAAAAGTGTTAGATAAGAACACAGTTGAATTAGTAAAGAAAGGGATCCAAGGAATAGAGCAACTGAAGCCGATTCCTAGCTAGTTAAAACCAGAAACCGGATTATGGCCAAAGAACCAAGCACCATGCTCCCCTATATTAGAATGGCCACTATATGCGGGGGAGTCATTCTAAGAAGAACCTCTTCAGGACTTTGGGCAGGACGAGCCCTGAAGATATTGGATTATGCTAAAAAAGGATACCTGTCAACAGAGAACGAGACCATCAAGTGGAGCCGGTTGGAAAACAACTGTACCATCTGCCTGAAACCTAGTGGTCTGCCCCTTCTGTGGGAAGGACCGGGAAGGCAGAAACCCCTAAAACCAGAAGCAAGTAAGAAAGATGTTCAAGATATGAGAGTAAAACCAGTAAAAGTAATGGATGCGTATGTTTGTGGAGAATGCAGAATTCTTAGTTTACCGAGAATGGTTATTATCACCCAATGGGAGCTGAGTGGGAAAGGCCCGAGAGACTGCACCTGCGAGTGGGATGGCACCATCGTGAGATACTGCTATTGCTGTAACATAGATATGCAGGAAGGACAGCTGTTACACACAGGAAGGGCACCGGGTTGGCAAGTAAGACGATACTACGACCCCCTTAAATCCTTTAGAACACAGCTGGACGAGAGAAACTTTGAAGCCCCTGAAAAGGCTCCAAACCTACAGCAGTATGACCAAGGGCCAAATGCAACGCCTTCAGCACCACCTCTCTATCCAGGGATAGGGGGAATAAATGAGGGAGAAACAGCAGAGCAAAGAGAGAAGTACTGGAACCGGCGAGACTTACTCGAGCAGTCAGTGCATCAATCCTGGCCCTACTGTCCCTCTATGGGGAAGGTAAGAAATGCACCGCTCAGCACTCATCAATTTCCACTGGTCTTCAGGGTCTACCGAGAACCATCTGAGAAGAAAGGAGGAGGAGAAAACCCGCTGCCCGACGACGTGGGAGAGGAAGCTCGGAAGAGTGGCTGGACGGGCCCCTGGGAGTTGACCACGTGGGGGCAGCTGATCGCGGAAGTAATATTGAACCAAGACCTCCCGCTAATCGACCTGCCTGACGCCCCTCGAGAATCAGGTACTCGAGACTCAAATCTGTATTACTACACCACCAGCTTAGATGCGTGGGCCGTACAAGGGGCCAGATCTAAGCAAAAGTCTGAAGAATTCCTGGTGACCTCGGAAGACTGGGAGAGACGCGGAGCTCTACAGATCCCCGGAACGGCCACACAGCAAGCGAACACTCCCATCAGGCCTGACTCCACCCGGAAGGTTAGAGTTTCCGTGCAGATGGTCATTGCACCATTCAGAGGAGTATATTCGGTCGGAGCTACAGTCCAACCGATCGATGACAGTGAAGAAGAAGTAGAAAAATCACGAGAGAAGAAAGCAGACACGAAGCGAAGAACGCTGACTGCCTGGGCCAGAAAGGCATTCCAGAGAAAATGGAGGCATGCAAACAAGGAGAAACAAGCATAGAAACTAAACGAAGGGGCGCTAGACTCATCACTGGCTCTCATCGCCAACAAGAAGCAGAAGGTAGGAACCAATTAACCGAAGTAATAAAATGTCCTAGCCCCATTTGGGGTGGACGAGACAACATAAAGAAAGTCATGCCAATTGAAACATGTCGGATCCCAGATAAACATCCCAGCTCGAGAGTGAGAGGGGAAGAAGAACTGGACAGTCTCTCCAGAAGATTGAGGGACCCAAAAGAAAGTGTGATAAATCTACTGATTCAACAAGGCCGGATGGGCCCCTACCAACCAGCACTGATTGTCAAAGGAAAACTGGTAAAATTAGATCGGCCCATAAAAGATTATTCTTCCCATAAAAACTACACAACAAATTACTACAGCTCACTTGTGCGGTCCTATAGGACGGTAGACCTCACCAAAGCCGGTCAATACTGTGGCGCCCATGTATTGTCATGTGATCCCTATGGAATCCCATACAATCCATACGGAAGAAGGACCCCATGGATCTTCAACACGGTCCATATGGAAATACGAGGGATACAAATGTCAGTCAAATGGGGTCCAAACTATGCAGAGTTGCATCAGACAGAATACTGTGAGATTTCGGTGGGAGCCATGATAATCTGGGCCACAAGCCCTACTCTAAGAACGAAGATAAACCAAAGAATGTGTGACCTGGAAGGAGTGGTGATCGAAAACACCAGGTTGCCCATACGAATGCAGTACGACCGGGTCATAACACCCGCCAACACCTGGGGAAATTTTCCCATACGAGCGGGATACCAAGTGAAGGTGTCCTACAGAGGGCACCCTTTAATCTGTATGCAAATCGCCCAAGCGGAGTGGGGCGCGGCATATAACCAGTATGCGAATCAGATATGGGAGAAATCTAGACACCTAGTAGAAGCAACCATTGAAAACTACCTCAGAGGAAGATCTTGGGCCCACAACCGTAGAGAACATCACACATTGGTGAAAGGCCCTCAAAAAGCACCCGCATGCTGGGACATCCATAAATGGAAGTGGGTGTGGCGAGGACTGCGGCCGGACATACCCCACCCATCACCCCTCGCTGTGGAACTCTATAAAGAACAAGTGATAGCAGAAAACAGAGCTCCAAGAGGCAAGAGCGTGCCTACTGGACTGGTGGTTCGCTCGAGGAGGTTCCAAACATACCAGATACTGGCATGGCCGCAAACACCTTCCAATGCAGGCCAGTAACAGAAGGAGACATCATCGACCCGAGACCCATTGGAAAAGGGGTAACTAATGCATTAATTCAATATAATCGATCAGGACCATTGACACCAGCCCTCATAGTTTCAGATGACGTAATTTGGCTGGACAAACCAGAATTTGACTTTTCTCTGTTTAGAAACGTTACCAAAAATTATTTTTATACAAATGATCGATATATCAGAAAACCTCACTTAGACGAACCACAAACAGAGCAGCATCTAAAACCGTCATACCTCCCTTGTTACGAGACCCCCACTTGTCCCTGTCCACCGTCATCCCCGTGGATTTTTAATGTGGTCTACCTGACGGTGGGGGGGAAAGAAATCAAGCTCAAGTGGGGACCTAATTATCATGAACCGTACCAGAGTCGATTTTGTGAAATTTCTGTGGGAGGAATGGTGATTTGGACTACAAGCCCCGCCATGGTTGAAGTCATCAAGAGGAAAATGGGCAACCCAAGACAGTATGTAATAGAAAACCAGCATCTACCCTTAAGAGTGGTAAGAGATCGGGTGTATACGCCTTATCACAAATGGCGATACCCATGGGCAAGATATGGTTACCTGGTACAAATAGCGTACAAGCACACCCCTGAATCTTCCTCCCAGGGAGCTTCATGGAAACCTTTAATAACACAGATAGCAACCCTGGCAGAAGACGGCCCCACAACGTTTCAATATCTTGAAGCTCTATATCGAAGACAACGAAAAATGATCGGGGGACCTTTGATCCAACGGACATGGTGTCTAGAAGGACCCCAACCTGAATCCAAAGAATGGTGGGTGACTCAGTGGAAATGGGTGTGGAAAGGATTGCAACCTGGATTGCCACACCCCTCTCCACTATATGAAGAGCTCCTCAAAGGAAGAGTAACAGAAGCCAGCACACACCACAAGGGAAGGAACAAAGCTAGAAGAAAGAAGAAACCCCTTCAACATGATACGACTGAAACCCAGAAACCCGTACATCAATGATTCAAGCGGCGATGATTCGAGCCAAGAAGACTCCGACAACACCCATGTGTATGATGAGATAGCGACCCCTAAACGACCTAAGGACTGTTCAAGGATAATGAGAATGGATAAAGCAACTTGTCTACGAGCCCTGCTGCGGGGACTCGTAGTGTTAATAGGCTTTGCAATGCTGATGGTTATTCTGTATCAAGCTGGGATCAGACCATGGAGCCTGACACATGTGAAAGTCTCCCATGGAAGATCCAAATATGCCAACACCTCCTGCTGGGACATCACCCGAAGAAACATCTTCCTGCCGTGGAATCAAAATGAGACAATCCAAAATCAAACTGCAACCTGGCATCAAGTGAGACAAACGGGCTACAAAGCCTGGAGGAAAAAGTTGAATAGCCTCCCTGAATGGATGACGGCTATCGACGCCGAGAAGCTGAACAGGACTGCGTGGACCCTAACTGACCTGCTGCTGCTGCAAGATGGAGTAGTGGTATGGATTGCAGTTTTGAAGAAACATGTTAAAAGAACAATGAGATGCAACTGGATTCATCCAGACAAAGAACCACCTGAGTGGCAATGTGATCGAGCGTGCCGACCCCTGCTGGGGTTGGCGCATCAAGGATACTGGGACACTGAAGTCATCTATCCAGCGCCACCGAAAGAGGACAGCTGTCAAGCAATTCTCCCTCGATGGGAGTTTTGGGGCAACATACACCTGGAATGTGACAAAACCCCTCCGCTCATCCCCAGGAACCACACCAGCGGGAACCAAACCCAAGAGAAAGTTAAGACCATCCACACAATAAGACATGAGAAAGTACTCAAACCCAACGCTACTGAGCACAAACCTAAAGAACGACCTACTCCCTCGACGGACCTTGGGGGGAATTATAATCCAAGTCCAGAAGAACTCGTAAAGCTTGCAGAAGAAGCGGACATAAGCTCAGCCACAAATCAAGGAAAAGCCCTGCTAAGCCATTGTAGGACCAATATACTAACAAAACTCCCAGTATGTTATTGGAACATGTACGGTATGTGCAAAACTCAAAATTATCTACCAATAACACCAATAAAAAATCAGCGTTATTATTATTGGAGTTGGGCTTCTATATTTCAGCCTGTTAATGCATGGCACGAAGATTGGTTGAATATGACTCTGCCATGGGTCTGGGCGGTCCCTGGGGTGCCCCATTATGAAGGTGACTTTGCAGAGGGGTACACTAGGACTTATCTAGGCTTCATGGGGCCATATTATTCGGACATGTATGTGCAAAGATTACCCAAACCAAACGAGCTTTTAGGAGTACCAAAAGGTGATTTTGACAAAATTGACAAATGTGTGGCTAATAGGATTTTCCTTAGTCTCAATAACTCAGTGTGGTCGAGTAGTGGAGCATCTCCTAGATGTCGGTTGTGGGAAACTGAAGTAGCTGTCATGTCTACCTGGCGTTATGATTGTACCGAGTTGAAGAAAGCTCAAACGGTTAAAATTTTGCTCCAGGCTTGGCATGAGTATCACCATAGAGATGATTCCCGTACCTGGTGGGGGTTCCAGGAAGAAGAGATAAAAGAGTGGGTGGCCCCTTGCTTGCAGCATTCGTCTAATTATTGGGTTAGATATCAGTATTTAGCTACTGTTTATTCTAAAGAACAAGACATATGGTCCAGCCCATTGTATCGCCCTGATAGATATGTTAGTCCCAGACCTTGGCATATGAGTTGTGATGACAAACAAACACAGTGTACAATTAGCTTGGCCCGTAGACCTTGTGATGAGTTACCAGGGTGGGAGAGCTACTGTCAGAATTATTACGCAGGAGAGTATTCAACTCATGCTGCCGAAGTTGTATGGAAAAAATATAACAACAAAGATGGAAACGAATGGAGAAGATCCATACCTACTAATGTTGGCTGCACACAAGCTGTTTTAGGACACCAACTTAGGAGTAGGAAGAGCATTCAGGGAGTGATTGTTCCCTTTGTCTCAGATTCTATGATTGCCATAGCAGAAGGACATGCAGCAAGAAGACGCCTGTGTTTCGGCGACCAAATACGAGGTTATGAATGGGTAGGCCCCAACAAGATTTATTCTAATCTCACTTGTCAATATCCAGAAGAAAGCTGGAAGAAATGTGGCACTGGTGATGATCTGCATAGTTGTGCTTGGTATGAAACTGTTAGTTATTCTGTAAGCCGTAAGGTTTCAGAAGCAGTGCATGTGGTGGGAGACGTGATAAAGGAAGGAGGAAGAACGATCGAAGGATGGATAGCTGACCTATTCTACAAGATGTGGCCTTATTTGGCAACTTTAGTTGGTATAGTAGCTATTGCCTTATTAGGACGTGTAATCCTACAAGAGAGTATCAAAGCCATATGCCGCCCATGTGGGAGGGACTACAAGCCACTCCCATCAGAACCGGGCGGTGGCTCGAACTAAGACCAGAACCTCGAAAAGATAGCCTCACATTTGCCCCGGAGCAGCACAAAGAAACAACTCAGGAACCCTTTTCATCATTATGGCTGCAAGCGACTGCCAGACCACCAACCCTCCAACAGAAGTGAGTACACTCACATGGGAAATAGATCCCACCACAGCACCTGCTACCACTTGGTCCCGATGTCCTGCTTACTTCCACGGGGGCTCAGCAGAATATTTTTTGATAATGATAGCCTGGCTGTGTTACTGCCACACCGGAGAGTGGGGAAAAGGACATTGGCTGCGATACCCTGTAGCAGTTCAATCTTATGCCAGGATGATTGTGTCTCATGTGATCCTTAGGAGAACTGAGATAATGCCACATTTCTTTGTAGTCTATCTGTTGGGGAGAGTCAAGACAACGCTGCGGCAGAAAATAGTGATTGCTGCCTGGCTCCTAGTAGACTCAATCGTGGTGGCCCTGGAGTGTACAGCCAAATTCACCCCCATGCCTATACCTGTCTCTAACTGCGGAAGCACAGCTGGACGAATTGTGACAGCTGTAATGGAAGGGGCCATAGCCGTCACCGTGTTAGCACATCTGCTGTACCAGACTTTGTCCCTGCAGGCCAAGAACAGATACCGCTGGACTTTGAGACTAGCTGTTTTGATTGGATGGGGTTTAGTTTGGGGAGTCTGTTCCATATTATATTGGATTAGTCTCTGTACCACCATGCCAATCGTAGTCTGGATGATGACATACGCAGCCATCTTCAAACCCGTTCCTGAACCACAACCTGCTGCACCGGAAGCATGTAGAGGCTCCAGAGGTTCAATAGATCAGAACCTCTAACTCCATAAGATATGCGATTAGATTAGTATAACCACAGCAGCTTAAGTCCCCAACCCTGCTAACGCTTATTTACTTAGGACATTTTTATTTCTTTTTTGTTTGAATTCTTTTTCTTATTATTATTAGTATAGTTTTATTGTTACTTTTACTTTTTATTAACACAATTAAGACAGGGTAAGCTATTTAGTGCTTATTTTCCCAGGAGAGGGCCTGACACTAGCTGTTAGCCTAAAAGGCCCAGCAAGAGTTAGAACTCTTGGAAGGAAGATAAAG
>JARUHE010322211.1:0-11366 GCA_031471125.1 Archaeomysis grebnitzkii | reverse complement strand
TGTGTTTTATGTGTGTGTGTGTGTGTGTGTGTGTGTGTGTGTGTGTGTGTGTATGTGTGTGTGTATAAGTGTATTGTGTGTGTGTGTGTGTATGTATGTATGTGTGTGTTTGTGCAGTAGAGAAATGATTAGATGTACTGTTTGTTGCACGTCATCTGTTTTGCGGTCGATTGAATGGACGATTTCCTATTTATGAGGTCAAAAGGAATGCACTGAAAATGTTTTTCATTGCGAAAAATGAATAGTAAAAAAAATTGTTTTTGTACAATTATAATAAAGATTGTTAAAATTGTTTAAATTTTCTTACAATCCTTATTTCTTAGGTTAAAAAAACAAGAATATTGTGCATTAAATTATGAAATTATTCAAAATAATATCATTAATCCTAGCCTTAATATCATACATACTATGAATGATTATTATATCGAATTGTAAAAGTTTTATGATAAATGTTTTGATAATGACAAATTCGACATGAATTTATCAAGTATAATTGACTTTCTAGTCAAACTATATTTGTATTTATAGCTCATAATTATTTTTTTTTGTGAAAACCACCTCAATATAACACTGTTGCTATGCACACTGCCAACCTTACATTATATAACAATGTAAGAATCTAACTATAATATTTATAACATGTCTACAACCATCTATTTATACCCTCTATTGGAGATTAAATACGAACTTGAAGAAAACTCCGCGTAAAAATTTACTTATGAAGTAAGTGAAAATAGTTCTTGATATTTTAAAAGAAGAAGTAAATCGAGATATTAGAAGCTAAACTTATGCTGGTAAATGTTCAAATTTAAATTACAAGATCTCGGTTATAAGAGAATATTTACGAAGAGCACAAAATACAAATAAGTATTTTAAAATAAAAAATATGAAGTATTCAACAAGTTCTTATTAACAATGGCTTCTCAAACAGCTGTCGTGATGTAAAATTAAAAGCAAAAAATAGAATAAAACTATGTTACTAATACAGAATGCATGATAACTAAAAAAGGAATAACAGCATAACTCACTTTATTAACTATATTTTTTTTGTGAAAGGCTTGATAGACCATTAGATAATGTTTAAATATATAAAATCGTGCTGTCAAAATATCAAAATTCACCTTCTGATTTATTATAAACACCAAAAAAATATTCACTAGTTGTGTGAAATTTCCATGTAATAATGAAGGATGTACACTTCAAAATAAAGCATACATAGAAATGACAACTGCATCTTCAAAATGGAGTTATCAAAGACCATTTCACAATACTTGATGTATTAATCAATAGGGAAAATATAAGGAAATGTATAACTGATAACATAACACTATTAGCAAAGTACAATGAATGTTAATCTCTCGAAATATTTGAAGCATATTATATAAATTATACAAAACATTCATATAGGTGGTGTCTTAATACTTTGTTTTTCCGTGATTGTGTACTGTTTTTGAAATCACTGAATTGATAAGTTACTCGTATATTTACATCTGAAATTAAATACTATCTACATTTCAATTGATTTAAGGCTATGAAAATGTCTGCTGAAACGTTACCAATGAATAATTTTGATGGTTTAACTTTTTTCCTTAAGCTATGAAGGAAAATACTCTTTACTAGACGCCTTGAAAAAACAAAAATTGTTGCATGCATATATGCCGATAATTTTTGTAAGTCTTGCCTTAAAGAACAACTACTACCAACAATCACAAATTTTAATTTATATACGTATAGTATACATAAACAAGCTAAGATCAACATTTAATCTTGAAAGGCTCAGCATATGCATTATTTCTTTAGGCTTACAATAGCTTTTTAAAAACGTAGAAAAATAACCTCATCGTAGTAATGCCTTAAAAAAAATATTTAACAAGAAAACTAAACTTTTGAAAAAAAATTAAATGAATTATAATACATTAGAGCTAGCTTATAAGTCTGAATTTGAGCATATGTTCATAATGAATAAAATACTTTGGATAAGCTCAATTTTTTAAATCAGCTTCCACTCAATAAACATGAATAATGTTGTTCTTGTTTTTTTTCGCTGATGAGAAATGTTGAAAAATAAATTTATGAAATAAAACAAATTTCTAATTTGTAGATTAAAAATCTAAGTTTTTTAAACTTTAACAAAAATTAAAGTGTAGTTGAGACTTTTATTTCCGACAAAAAACACTACAATGCTTTAAAATGTGGGGCATGCAACACAATCATGATTACATCACATCAATATAATAATTAATTCGTGGAATTAAATGCAAACTTTAAAGTATATTAAATTACAAAACAGTATACAGAAATAAATGTAAGAACTGAACAATCTTCTCAGTTAATGTACTGTACTATCGCCCAAGAAATTAAGGTCCTCGTTAAACATATTTTTTAAATAATACAGTTTTAAATAATTGAAGTTTGTAAATAAACAAAACAGAAATATCCGTATTTTGCATATTTTGTTTTAATAACAAATAAATTAACTTTTCATATCTGCATAATATTTTAGTTTTTGAGGACTCTAATTGGTCGTTAGGTAATTATTTGTATACAACATTTATTATTTATTGCATTATTTGTTTATTTATTTTATATAACATATATTAAATAAAAATAATTAAAATATATGTCTTAATAATCATAGTAATAAAAACATTTAAATATTATTATTGTAGCAAGAACTGATAATGATCATTTCAACAAGTTTCTGTTATATTTTTAGGCTATGACAAAGTCCAGCCTCTATTGATTGTTGGGGAGAAGGCGGCAGAGGCGGATGCGGATATTTTTAGCACTTTGTACATTTTAACAATTTTTTCCTTTTACAGATTTTTTATTGAACATAAACAATTTTACGTTTAATTCTGAGCAATATTGTCCAAGGTAATTGTTTTAGATTAATATTTAATGAAGCAATCGGTTTTCAAATCATTAGTTAGAGACCGCTTAGTAAATCTTTGACAACAATGTTTTCTTCAAATTTTTTGTTGAACATAAATTACTTTTATATAATTCTGAAAAATAATTCTCATGGGTAACTTTTTGTAAAATAAATATTAATTGAAATAAATCATTTTTAAAACTCTGGCTAGACAACATTTCGTACATTTTTGAAGATAATTTTTTTTTTTTATTTTACATCATATCTTTTATATATATAGTAATAATTTCACAGTCTGAGTACATTTACGAGTTTTCTCGTACTTGTTTTATAAATGTATTATACAAAAGCAAATTAAATACAAATTAAATAATAATAAAAATCATAGCAATTTTAGCAAATAGTAATAAAAACACGTAAACATTATTGTTATAGCAAGAACTGTTAATGCTCATTTCAATAATTTTGTACGTTAAATTTTAGTTTATAAAAAAGTGAATGAATCCTTTCTAATGTTCTTCCATACTGGGTCGTGCTAAAGCTGAGAAACCCGTTTTAATTGGTTAAATGAAATAACAGAAACATTTTCAACCACAAAACATTTTTTAATGTGCAAATTCGTCGTTAACTACAAACAAACAAATAAATAAATAAACATTTGAGACGTATTTTCATATTTTCAATTTAGAATTTATCCGAGAACACAAAAAAGTGCAATATTTCGAATTTATTAAGCGGAAATATCATTAAAAGTTACATTGAATAAATAAATAACACAAAACTATAGTTTTAACTAATAAAAACATACAAATCATGAGAGCAGTAAAAAAATAACAAACATTCAATTGTTTATTAATGTTTCAGCGTGTATATTGTATATATCCATGCAGGATTATATTGTAATAGATTGTTCAATCAACTTTATAACTAAGATATGCATGTGTTGCTTATTTATGATTCAATGTATACAATAACCAACACATTAATTTATACGGTTTCCATAGGGTTTTAGTACAAGAAGATTCTTATTTTCTAGGCAAGATATAATACCCAAGCATATCTAGGGAAATAGATATAGAAGGTAAGAAGTAATAATGAAATAAAAACAAGAACAACAAAAACAACAAATAAGAATATAGTGGAACGAGACCAGCGATAAAATGAGTAGCAGTACATAGTTATAACTGGAGAATTGAGATTTAGTTAGTGAGCTACAAGTATCTGACATTTTTCAAATCAAAGAGGGGGATAATGAACTTATTAATTACTATTTTTGTTGTAAATTCCATACTGTGAAAATCAATGGTATATTTCCACAATAAAAAATGTACAACAAAAATTAAGACTTTATAACTACATTTTCTTATTTTTCTATTTGAAAATATAACCTATTATCCCCACGTTGATCACCTCATAAATAGATATACTTTTAGTATTCTATGTATTTACATTTGTTAATCCTATTTGTTTTCCTATCTTAAATTAATACTTGTTCTTATATAAAAAAGTAAAGAGTCCCATCAACATAATAAATTGAGTTACAGCTTAATTAATTTAATGTATAAGTTACAGCTTTATGAATATATTAGGAATTGTGTTTGTCTGTGGAGAAAGGAAGAATGAAGGTACTGTCTTTTACTATAGACAGATGTGCTTATATATATATAAATACGCGGGGCTGACAGTTTATTTTTTATTTTTATGTTTTCTTGTACTCACCGTTCTGTTTCCAAAACAGAATTTGTGAGTCCTATTGCTCAAGTCAACTATGTAAACTTTCTCTCATTCTTCTTTTTTGTTTTATTTCAGAATTTTGCTTTTAAGAATTTTAAATAAAAGCCTTAATTTTTTAATAATTTTACAATGTATAGATTTTAATCTATTTTTATGAAATTGGTTTGATAAAGAGTAGTGAAACTATTCGAAACATGTTACCATCATGAATCACAGTGATAATGAAAATATAGATGAAAATATTAGTTTTTATTTGATTCCACCTTTAATAAAGAAATTGGTTAGATTTTTGGAATATGTAATTTCTTATATTTTGTCTACTTTAGATTTATGTAAGATCATCTTGTTCTTTATTACAATTTTTCAAGAGGACAAAATACCCTTGATTAAAAAAAACAAGGATTAATCCGATAATGTAGACGATAAGTTTCTTGTTTGTTTAGTTTATTTCAAATGTAAACATTAATGTGGCATTATGTTGGATTGGTTTGCATTTATTTTCATATTGTTTAAACATAGAACTGGTGTTTAACTTGATTAATAATTGAAAGATTATAGCATTCATATTGTATTATAATAAAATAAATTGTAGAACACAAAACTAAATATTCAAATAAAAATAGTAATAATCTTTGCATATTCGTCCTTGAAATTATGGGAAACAAATTTTATGTTCGTAGAATTATTATTCTTAAGGTATGATATGTAAAATAATTTTTTGTAGCAAATTCTTTTCAGCTTGCAACTTCCATCTCTGAAACATGTCTTACACCGAGAGAAAATATCTCTTTACAATTTGTATGATGATAAAATTGCACATAAATTATTTTTTAAAACTAAAAAACTATAAATCTATTGAATAAAGAAATAAATAATGTGATACACTTTTTAAATAAATGCATTCTTACAATGTTGGGCCTAGTGAAGAGTCTTAGGATCAGCTAATTCTCAACACAAGTATAGAGGTTATGCAGAATAATTGTCACAAAAAACGGAGCCACATTCAATTATGTTACAATTGCATTTGCTACTTGTTTGCATGAAATGTTTAATATGTTTTGGTGGATCCATAGATCAAAGTCGTATATATGATCAACTCAAGAGTTTGTAATGAAGAAGTTTCGAACTAGATTTGCCAGAAACTTCCAGCAAAAATAGTGCCTGTTATCTTAATATGATGTACTTATCTATTCGATTTCGATGTATTTTTTTTCTTCTTGGGAAGGTTTTTTCCTTTATTAAATCATTTAATACTTATATTTTAAATGTTATTTTTTTATATAAAAAAAAATATATTATGGCGTATCAATGTTTATTTTACAATATTAAATGTATTTTATTACTATATATTGTCTTATTATTGATTTATGGGCTTACAAAAATAGACAATTTACATTGGCTTCTATGGGAAATATCTTGAAAGACTGCTTAAGACTGCTCATTTGAGTCCAAGCTTATAACATTGAGTGATGCATCTAACATCTTTAATCAGTTGTTGAACCCAACTACAAATATATGCAGCATATAAACGCTCACATCTTTAATTCAGTCGGTCAGCCGTAAAACTAATACAATCTAAACAACATGATTTAGCCTAGGTCAAATTTTTGCATTGTCAATAAGTGTGGTGATTCCATTAATATATATTTTGTATTTCATGACTTGAAAAATCGTGCGAACGTGATCAGCTGTTGTTTAAAGATCGGGTTGCGTGGACATACCTGATCATACCAACTTTTTCTCAAATTTACCAATGTATCAGTATTCAATCATTGTAAATACAACTATTTTTATCCTAACTGAATACAAAAATACAGTTCATTACGACTAGGCTATACTATTCATTGGAAAGTACTTACATATCAACACTTATGCGTTACCATAAATCTTAAGGAAATGCTTACACGTGTAGATGTATGATGATCAACAATAGCACAAGTTATGTGAGCTCTATGCTATTTAGATAGGGGCTACTTTTCTTGCTCGTTTGTGAATGAATAAAAATAAGTTGTGTGACACTTTCAAAATACACTTTTAGTGTAACTAAAGGAACAATTTATCTGTTTTAATGTCTTTCAATTTGTGGGTTAAATGTATATGTTTAATGAATAAATGTTTGTAAACAAATGACCAAACAAATTTATAAAATTGTAAACTACATTTTCAATTACATTTTAAATTTATATATACATAAATAAATAGACAAATTTATAAAGTATATTTTAAATTTATAGATAAATAAATTAATAAATTAATGAAAAATAGAGAATTACATAATTATAGTTTTATAACATATAATTTATTTGGTGATTGTGTGTATGGCCATTTTCTGTTAAATTTTATTTTAAGGAACGTTTTCTTATTCGGTAACAGCAACATTTTTAATGGGGTATTGTGTTTGACCAGTGATTAACTTAGTATTTTTGCGGTCGTTAGGATAGCGATTATAACTTAGTATTTTCAATCGCTCATTAACTTTATTTAATATTCATAAAATGACATATGTAGATATTTCTATATAAAATGAACGATATCACTAATAGTAGCTAATATTAACTAGTAGCATTGCTAAATTATTATTTAAATTAGAAAAAAAATGTCAAGTTTGAACTGTTATTTAATTTCAATTTGAAATGTTTATTTAAAATATTAATTATGTATTTGTTCTGTTATTCTGACAATGTATACGCATTTCTCACGTGTGTAGTTATTGAAAATGATGTACTTATTTCATAAAGAGTTTATTTTATGTTGCCTTCCCAAAACGTTATACGTACATACGCAGCTAACCTATAAGTTGATTATTTAGAATAGTGACTCTTGGTGGTCCTCGAAAATATTCAGTTTGTATACTGTGGTTCCTCAAAAAACGGGGTTGAGAAACACTGCCTTAGAGCAACAGTTGATAATGTTTATTCACATTTTTGCCCGCAAAATTTTAAAGACACACACACACACACACACGCGCGCGCGCGCACACACTCACAAACACACACACACACACACACACACACACACACACACACACACACATGGCTTTTTGTGTCTTGGTGTCTCCTTGTAAGTGAGTATTTAGCTCGACATATAACACATATATGACATAAACATGACAAAAGCAATTATGGATTATAAATCAACTCGAAAGGGTTGTTACATCTCATATATAAGGAGTCATATACATCAAAGCGATCTCTTACAACAATAATAACCATCATTAAACATCATTTTTAGGTCTATGAAAATGGAGGGAGTTTCTTTATCAAAAAATACAGATTTGTTGGCTAGAATAAATAAGCGTTTATTTGTTTTATTTTATTTGTTTACGTTATTTGTTTTATTTGTTTTATTTGTCTTATAAAGTTAAACGAATTGTTTTTAGTTTAAAAAATTGAATCTCAATACATTAGATTGAAAACGATGCCTTAATACATTTACGAACATCTAGAAGATCTGTCGAAAGCTAAACTAGACCTTATTACATTGGCAGATAAGAGTCACTTTTGAATGTGTTTGCTGTTAGGCCTTTAATCTTATCTGGAGACCTCCAATGGTGTCCGAGATTTATAGATGCTTAAAACAGCTCCTTTGGGAGAAATTCCTCTTTTCAAATAAATTTCGGGTTTCTTCAAAAATCTTTGAATTTCAGAATAAATTTTATCATTGCTAATCGGGAAGACCTTGATACCTTGCCGATGGGATATTTCACGGTCTCTTCTACTCAATAATTTAGTTAAAATTTAACATTTTCATACACTAATGTTATTATTGCAATTATTTGTGACACTAAAACACGTCAAATAAAGTAAATACGTTTCAATCAATAATAATAAAAAAGGACTAATTTCAGCAACAGAAAATATTTTGAAAAAAATTATTTTAAAATATTGTACCCTTATTGTACGCTTACATATGCACTAAGAGTTGATTTTTAATAGTTAAAATAGTAATAAAAATAAACACTAGAATAAAACAAATAAACAGATAATATGTAATAACAGAATATGTATTACTAAAATAAATAGTAATAAAAATAAACACTAATACAAAACAAATAAACAGATAATATGTAATACCAGAATATGTATTAGTAAAATATATAGTACTAAAATAAAGAAATGTACAAAAAAAATTCAGATAAACATACAAATATACTAAAGTTGAAAACCTCAACAGGCAGATATATAATACATATTAACCCTTTAACGCTTAAATTATTATTACCCTAAGGTCTACAATACAATGAAGTTTAGATTGGAAATAACCCTACAGGCGTCAACGGGTTGAAATATAGACAGATATGCATATAGAAGAAAGTGTTAACTGATAATCAGATATACATGCAAACTATTTAGCACGTGGAGAGGAGTATAAAATATATTCAAATATAAATACAAGTTAATTAACAGTAAATAGTAATAGTAAACACAGATATGGATCGAAAATAGCACAAGTGAGGTAAGTTCTATGTTATTTCAATGTTAGTTACCCCACTTGTGCTATTGTAGATCCATACAATCTGACAAATTTAATTACAAATAGACAGATAAATATATAAACAAACTTACAAACATTAGAGAACAAACGTTTCAATGTTCAAATACATAAATATATTTACATTGTACTTATTTTCTTCTTCTCTCCTTTCTTCTTCTTCTTCTTCTTTTTCATCATATTCTTCTTCTTTTTTTCTTCTTCTTTTTCATCCTATTCTTTTTTCATCATATTCTTCTTTCTTCTTCTTCTTCTTCTTCTTCTTCTTCTTCTTCTTCTTCTTCTTCTTAACCTTGTTCGCATTTTGTGTATGCTGTGTTCATGTGTTAAATAGAGTAATGATTTTCTAACCTAACATAACTTCATCCAACTTAGTGAAAAGTGTCAGTTACATTTTTTATCTTGCATCATGGTCTGAACATTAGATAAGTGAATGTAATTTTATTGTAATATTCCCATGTAATGTCTGATGTTAGAAATAAACTTCATTTATTTATTAGTTTGTTATTATATTTTTTTAATTGCTTGACTCTGTTTTATACAGTTTTAAAACAATAGGTGGACACCATTAACAAGTTTAACCATAACACTAGAACCATTTATGATTTACTAGAATAACATACCCTCGTAGCATTTATTTTTAGTTAGTGGCTGATCCTTGGCTATTAGCCACGATTTAGTGGCTATTCTATGGCCCCTTTGGAAAACAGCCAAGCGTTAGCCATCGAAATGCTACCAGAGATATAAACAAATTTAAATACAAAGAATAAATGTATCCCATTATAATTGTTTTGAAGAATTAAAAAATAATAGGCCTACTTGAAATAATAAATAGGTAAACTCAAACTAATCTTAAAACTAAAATAAAACCAAATAAATTAAAAACATTTCACTGCAAACCGTTTATAATTATTTTTTTTATTGGGATTCCAGATTTTTTAATCTAATTTAATTTTTTTCGATCGTTTTTATTTCTTTAATACTTTTTTGTAAAATAAATTTCGAGCTTGTTCTTTTTCCTTGTCTTTTCAATCCTTATTTGGTAATTATGTAATACCTTGACATTCAAAAAGTATCAACAATATAGAAATACCAAACAATACCAACATACAAAAACATAAAAAAACACTAGTACCAGAAAATATACAAAAATACCAAAACTACCGGAAACGAAAAATACCAAAAACACCAGAACCAAAAATAACCAGAAACAGAGAGACGTCTAGAAATACTAAACATACCAACAAACATCGAAACATAAAAATACTAGAAACAGAGAACTGCCCAGAAATACTAAAATACTAATAATACCAGAAACAAATAATACCAGAAACTAACCAAAGCAACAGTAGCATCAGTTGAGTTTGGAGGTGTCGCGCGCATGCGCATCGATGACGTCATCTTGTTAGTGGCGGGACAGAATCGTCGTGGGTGGTCCGTGAGACGGTCGGTCACGAAAAACATCTAACATTACCCGGGATTTCGCGGGCTTTTGGAAAATATCAACTTTTTGGTTTTATTTTTTTTCGTTTATTTTTTATTTTATGTTATTCATTTTATATTTTTTATTTATTTTTTATTTTGTATATTATTTCTTGTTTATTGAACTTATAAATTATCCTTATTTTAATAAAAATCATGATTGAAATTGCATTTTTATTGGTGCCATCCAAACATCTTTTTAGTGTTTTATTTTCATTTTGTTTTATTTTATTCATTCTCTATTTTTCATTTTTTTTATTTACTTTTATTTATTTCTATATTATTTTTAGTTTGTTAAACTTATTAAGAAATTAAACTTATTATTATTGTTATTGCACTAAAGAAATATCGGCTTTATGGTATGCTAGAATTTTTCCATAATTTAAAATTATTTTTGCAAAGGTTCTTAATTGAGTAAAAATGTATTATTTTAGAAAAATTATACAGGAATAATTTAAGTAAAAAATTGAAACTTAAAATTTAAAACGAAATCAAATTTAAAACAAATGCATAAATATTAATAACAAGTTGCGTGAGTACACTTAGTTAAAAAACTAATTAAAAAAAATAGTTTAAAAACTAGCTCAAGAAATAGCTCAAAAAATTAGCTCAAAAAGTTAGTTCTAAAATTATTTCAACAAAATGTTTGCCTCAAAAATGGTTCGTATAACAAATGAAAAACGGAAATTTATTTTGCTTTTCATTTTTTCAACATTTTTTTTAAGCTTTGTGTTTTTATTATCGAGCGTTCCGTTAGGAAAAAGCTCTATATAGGTTTTAATTT
>JARUHE010322200.1:0-11367 GCA_031471125.1 Archaeomysis grebnitzkii | reverse complement strand
TATGTGTGTGTGTGTGTGTGAAGTTTCACTAATTTTTAATTTAACGAGGCTTTGAGATATTCTACATGGTATAAATTTGTAATTTTTTTTGTATGAGCTTTTTCATTAAGACGGGTAATAGTTTTAATATTATTATCACATTTATTTAATGTGTTTACGAACATATTTACATTGCAATCTAGATTTTACTAATTCTATAAGCTCCTCAGACCGTTATTCTTTCATTATTTTGAGTAAGTTTGAGTATTTTGTTTTGTAGTTACTCTACGATTTAATAATTTTATTTTATGACACATTTGAATATGTTTTACTGTTTGTTGATTAACTTTATCTAGTTTTATTTTTTTAATTTCCTTCAACTCGATTTCGATTATTTTTGATACCATTTCATGATCTCCTTTTAATAAGTCGTTTATTGGTACACTTTTATAATTGGAATATAACTTCCAGCTGCATCTCTTAACTCTTTTAATTCAGGTATTTGTTTAACAAATTCTAAGTGTTGCTCTATTGTTTCATCCACCCTTTTATAAATTTGATCAATTTCTTTTTGTTTACCGATATATTCTAAGTCAAAGAAGTTGCTATATTTATAATCACTGCTTGTAATTTTTAATGTATTATCGAATTGTAAATATTGTTCATTAATAAATGGTTTCAATGTTCTTGTCAATATAGCTTCTTTAATAGCTAATCTTTGTCTATTTTTGTTTTATCTTTCAATTATTTTATCTTTTCTTGTATGAATCTATTTGATAAAGTTGGTATAAATATTAAAATTGTTACCTGTCTTACCGAAAAAACTCATACAAAAAAGATTAAAATGTATACCATGTAGAATATATCAAAACTTCGTGGTGGGGCTAGCACACTCGATCAGCAAATCTTAGGTCCCTGGTTCGATCCCGGAACCATCCGATTATAAAATATATATATATATATATATATACATATTTTTTTTTTAATTTATATATAATTTACATAATAACATCAATACCAAGCTTCATATGAAAATCACGTTATATTTCACTAAAGATAGATACACACACTATAAAATGATTCACTTTACATGCTACTTATAGAGCTCCTCTTAATTACAGTTTTACCTCCACCATTAAACACGATTTTAATTATACATCATCACCGTTTTAATTTCATTTCTTCTTTGTTGAGTTTTGAATTATGTTTGTGCATAAAAAAATTAAAACTCAGAGCATAAAAAAACAAAAATCATAAAAATGGAAACATGTCAGGTCATATTTTTCTCCAGACAGTTATTACTCATATGCTATTCTTTATACCTTTAATTGCGCATATTCAATTACTTCACTTATACAAAAAGGCAATTTATTCTTATGTGTGATGAAGAAATTTGTTTGCTTGCTGTATATTTTATTAATTGTACAAATAATATTTTTTTACTGTCTAAAGATGAGGACAGATTTCCTTGAAACAAAAAATATTTTTTTATGCAGCTATGGTTGCGGTTTACGAATAATCGACTATAATTTATATAATTGAGACATAACTAAAGATAACTTAAAATTATTGGCAGGGAAATTATTATCACGAGAATTAAAAACCTTTTTTCTATTACAAACACCAACAACAAACTGCCACACCCTCAGGGTGTCACCTCAAACTTTTCTTCTCACCTCCCCCCTCCCCCTTCAAAGGGAGGGTGGGAAAGAATTTTTGTTTGGGGTAATTGCAGGGTTATTGGTTGAAAATAAGAAGCGTTTTAAAAAAATCAATGAGAAATAACTGTATGGCATAGACAGATACATTTTGAATATAATGTATGAAAACTGTCATAACTTTTATAAATATTTTACTATATACTAAAAATTATCATTGCACATGCTACAAACATTATTTGTAACTTTTTTTTGTTTCATTTAATTTTCTTTACTTATTTGTTTCTTTTTTATTTATCTATAATTTGAGAAACATATAATATTTTCATTTGTTTAAATTCATTATAGTTTGATTCATTATGAAATATAATTTAAATAAAAACAATATATAATTAATAATTTATTTAATAAAACCATAACTACATCTAAGTTTAAAGGGTTACAATATCTTAATGTAAAACACTTTTTGACATCGTGATGATTTGGGCGTGGCATGGGCGCACATGTTTAGTCATAGGAAAAACATTAATAATAATAATAATGACAATGAAAGTAATATAGATGGGTATAACTCAGGTACTTGTAATTAGTACTAGTAATAATAATAACGATAGTAATAACAATAGTAATAAAAATAATAATAACAAATAATAATAACAAATAATAATGAAAATAATTATAACAATAAAAGTAAAAAAAGGAAAATGAAAACAAGGTCTGACGTCATAACAAATAGCCTAAATAAATATGGCTTTTCTGGTTCATACCTAACTCTGTAATCACAATTGTAACCAAAAATGCATAGCTCTTAAGGAGTACACAATCGTTTGACACCATGAATAGTCTAAGCTATTTTAATTTAGCTTACAAAATCTACCTTCCCACCCAGACAGGAAAAATTTACTCCAGACAAATATCCTAAAAAAAATCTGCATTTGCAAGCATACTTACATCAACATAGACAACAGAACAGAATTATTCACCATCAACCATCAGAAATAGATCTTTCTGAAAGCGCATTTTCCAGAGAGAAACACCTGTAACATACATAAAAGTTTACGAAAAGTGACGGAAAATTCGGACCGTAAACCTTGGTTTCATTTACATTTTTCAAAATGTTCTTACAACTAAAAAATTATGTTAATAATAACAATAAAATATATTTGTGGACCAACGAAAGATAAACAACCAACATTGTTCATGGACAAATAAAATTGTGTTGTTCTGGCGTCATATACATAAACATTTAAGCAAATTTCGAGAAAAAATGTAATACTTTTAACAGGCCTCATCATGTCCACTGGATTGTATTACACACAACAATTAAAACTATCGTATCAAATCCAAATAAGAAACAGTTAACTATAGTTCTGTACTACTTCGTTATTTAATGAATATCTACAAAAAACTTTGTTAAAACTAGATTAAAATGTATCATGTAATCTTCTGAAAATTTCGTTGAATACAAAGAAATGAATAAAAACTTTTAACGTTTTTTTGGCAAAAGTTCTTCTTTCACTGACAACTTACAAAGATTTTCCATCAAAGCAACTCGAAGGATGGAGTTTAAGAATCCTATGTATATTGTTTCAACATATAATTATAAATAAGTTGAAACAATGAACTAATACAATTAAACATTGTTTCAACATTTAATGATAAAAAGTTGAAACAATGAACTAATACAATTAAACATTGTTTCAACATATAATGATGAAAAAGTTGAAACAATGAACTAATACAATTAAACATTGTTTCAACATTTAATTATAAAAAGTTCAAACAAAGAACTAATACAATTAAATATTGTTTCAACATGTAATTATACAAAAAAAGTTGAAACAATGAACTAATACAATTAAACATTGTTTCAACATATAATTATAAAAATAATTTGAAACCTTAATGAACCAATACAATTAAACATTGTTTCAACATATAATTATAAAAAGTTGATACAATGAACTAATACAATTAAGCATTTCTCAACATTTAGTTGTAAAAAAAAGTTGAAACCTTAATGAACCAATACAATTAAACATTGTTTCAACATATAGTTATACAACAAGTTGATACAATGAACTAATACAAATAACCATTGTTTAAACATAATTATTACAATTGTAATAAAATTAATCTATTCTTTTCAAAAATCTATCATTTAATGACAATTTACCGAAAGTGTTCGTTTTGTTTACGTAGTAGGTTGAAGTTAATGCTGAATGATATCTTATGATTTCATCAAATAATCTCAGCTACATTTAATTTGTTTAATAAAATAATGTGAAGAACAATCAAGGTCGTTTTTTCAATCAAAAGTGTCATGGAGTGGAACGATGGCGTTGCACGTACGTTTATACATGATGCTATCGATAGGCCTACAACAATTATGCAACATGGTTT
Organism: Archaeomysis grebnitzkii; assembly: GCA_031471125.1. NCBI lineage: Eukaryota > Metazoa > Arthropoda > Malacostraca > Mysida > Mysidae > Archaeomysis > Archaeomysis grebnitzkii. The sequence goes on along the minus strand of JARUHE010322200.1, from coordinate 7,327 downwards.
GGTATTCAAATAACTCTGGAGTTTATTACTGATTTCAAGGAATCCTATTTATTTTCGCGTAAAGATTTAAAGATCATATAAAACTTTATACAAATAAATAAATTTTTATTTCATTTCATGTATGTTTGTAAGCCACTGCAATCATGCAGTTACATATATTTTATACATACAGCCTGGTGTGGGTGTGTGCGTGTGTGTTTGTGTAGGTGTGTGTTTGTGTTGTATGTGTGTGCGTGCGTGCGTGCGTGTGTGTACGTGTGTATGCGTGATTGTGTGTGTGTGATTCTGAGTGTGTATTTGTTTTTTCCACCACATCGTGAGTACCAAAACTCATAAAAGAGGCAACATCATTCTCTGTCCAACAAAGGACGACGCAAGCTGTTGCGCAACACCCCCATCATTCATTTGCTTTTATTTGTCTTACTAGGTCACCTAACATCATTTCGTCGCTGATTGGTTAAATGAGATGTGTTGCATGTTCATTGGCCCGATCTGTTGTCCAGTAGAATTATAGAACAACTTACGTCCTGCGATGCTTTACACGGTTCTTGCAGCTCCAACCATGTTGCATAATCACGAAGTCTCTTTCAGTGATCAACCGTAAACAATGTCTATTGTAAAGCAATAAAAAGATTAAGATTCAAGGTTGAATTCTAATTTCATTATCAAATTTTACTTCTTTTTTATTCCTTTGAATATAGTTCGTGAGAATTTTGTCATAAATGAGGAGTTGTATTTTAAATTAAACTTTCATGAGGGATTTTCTAATTTTAAGAACTGGTATGCAAACATTGTGTTTGCTTTTGTTGTTTAATCTGGATCAATCTTAATTGTAGCGTTTCTGCCACGTGTATTTCGTTTTGTATCAAACATGTTGAGCGTAGGGTAGATTTTGTTATATTTTAAATTATTTCAAAATAATTGTAATAAACTTTATTTTTCTAAACTAACAAGATATGAAGATGTTTTACTGTTTTTAAATTTAATTTGAAAAAAACCTATTACAATTAAAGGCAAATGAAAACATACTACAACCTATCTCACCCCCAAAATGTTTGATATGAAACAAAACACTCATGGCACCATCGTTGCATTCAGATCAGACGAGATCGATCAAGATTAAACATCAAACGCAACCATTGATTGCAATTTATTGGTCATTGGCTTGTTAAGACTGCAATAAAATAATTTATTATCAACCTTCACCCAATGCTGCAAATAAGAAGAGCTCGTCACTTAACTGTGATGATCATTGTTTTCAAAAATAATTTTAACTAATTTGTTCCTGCAGGCAACAACAGCTGTTTCCTCGAAAGATTTTAAATTTTGAAAGAGATCGAGTGGTTTTACTTATTTCCTTATGGATACAATTATTTATTAGTAGTAGTTTCTATTAGGGATCTGTGATTATAAAATACAAAACTATATTGTGGTCTGTTATGAACTAACTTACCATTGTACACACAACTTCTAACATTAAATAAACAAATAAATAAATAAAACTGAACTAAGTCTATTATTATCGTAGTTTATTATTTCTATCTAAACGAAAATCAATGTTACCCTCATCGCTATAAGATATATAAAGAAGACAAAATATAAATTTAAACTTGAACTTGATGTTAATTTAAAATCAATTGAATGAACTAATTTAATAACAAAGAAGTTGGGAAACAATTGTACATCATTTGATATGATTAATTGTGTTTTTTTTTTGTTTTTTACCTTGACTATTTGTGTGTACTTCAATTTTCTTATGATTCTAGCCTTTTTTTTATTTGAACCATTTTAGTATTAAAGTATTGTGTCTAACCAATAATTTTTCGCTGATTATGAGCTACAAAGATCATTCAAAATTACCGTGAATTAAGAAGTTTTTAGACCCAAATTTATTTTTTTATTCACAATTTTTCTGAACCTACAAATATTTGAAGGAGATTCTGGCGCATTGGGTGAATAGTAACGTGCGTCATCTCCTTCCTTTGTCTTATATATAAAAATTTGTTCACGAATTTACTGAGCCTACACAATATTTGAAAAGGATTTTTGACGTATTGGGTGAATAGTAACGTGGGTCAATTTTCTTCTTTTGCCTTACATACAGGCTATAATTTATTTCACGATTTTTCTGAACCTACCTATCAGTTGAAATGGATTTTTTGACACATTGGGAAAATAGTAACCTGCATCATCTGCTTCTTTTGCTTTAAATTGTTCACGATGTTTCTGATTCTACACAATTAATATTTATATTATTATAATTTTCATTTTAATAACATTCATAATTTTAACTATCATTCTGGTCAAGTAAGCAGACTATTCTAGTATGGATTTAACGGTTGGTGATCCTGCTAATCATCATCAAATTTGACCTGTTGCTTTACCTTGATTTTAATTTAATTTAAGTTATATTTTTTAGGTAATTTCTAGTCTTTTCTTAGCAGTCTTTGTTTTGCTTTTGGCCAATATTTGGGTCCATAGCCTTCGGCTCTTCCAGAAACTTCTGTCTGTTCCAGAGCTCAGGGGTTTTAGTGAGTGTAATTCCCATACTGTCTACCAGTTAGTCGTGTTTATTGACCGGCTTGGTATTCGTCCATTGATTTCCTCCTTGGTTTCGACTTAAAAAAAGTAAATGAAGATATTAAATGTAGCCTTCAAGCGACCAGAGCTTGCTCTAATCTAAAAGCTATGTGTCAATGCAGTATGGGGATTATTTAACTGTAAACAATTTAATTTATTATGTAGGTTAACGAGCGAGTGCTGGTCACTCGAGGGCTACTGTTGAATATAATTATTCCCACTCTGCCCCCAATATTTTAAATTTCATTTGATAATAATAATAAATAATATTTTAAATTTCATTTGATAGTTGAAAACCGAGTGTCTAAACCGTAGGTTTCTACAGAAGGGCGGGGCATAAAAAACTTGAAAATGCATATTAGATTTTATAAATTAATTGAAAAAAGTATTTGAGACATATACTTTTTAATTATTTTAAGTTATTCAATTTAATCCGCTTTATAAAAAACCGAAATAAGCGTACTTTCCCTTAATTATGTTCCAATATTTTCCAATAAACCAACATAATAATTTAAATCCGTATATTTGAATAATTTCTTAGTTGAAGACTCTTGTCTTGGGGATTTTCAAATGTAAGTAATTTATTGTGCTGGCCATGGTAACCTTTTCTTTACAATGAAAGTGACCTATTCAATTGATTACGTTGGGTAAGTCATCATAGATGCATGTAACAGTTTTTTAATATTTTATTTTAATAAAAGGAACAAATATAAAATATTATCTGCAAGTATATTCTATCGTTGGTTTTAATGTATCTGGTGTTTCCTTTTTAACAAAAGAAATAAAACTACTTTAGTTTTAATGAACATATTCATATAACGTATAGGCTTAGAGATAATATTGATGTAATAATATCAAAATGAAAATTATTCAATTAATACATATTAATCATATTTCAATCAACTTTCAGAATGTTTTTTAAACATTTAATATAACGTAATGAACTGGTCATTCATTGAAAATATTGAATCAATAAACCAAATTAAAAGTTCGCCAATTAAAATTATTTTAACAAAAAAGGAAATCCGATGCAAAAGTTACATCATAAATCTTATATAAGAGATGTCCTCCAAATCACAGCAGTCAATCATTTTCTGTTCAACTTTGGTCATAGCGGCATCATTAAAACCAAATCTAGTAATTTTGCTTAGTACTTTTTTTAGGGTAACACGTAAAGTTTTTTTTACTTGTAATTTGTTATTTTAAGTATTAATTAGTTCGTTCTCAAATATTTTTTTATGAAATCCCAAACTATTCATTTAAGAAGAAACTGATTACTTAAATGAATATAAATATGTTTTGATTAAAGTGTTTTTAAGTTTTTCAACATAATTTATTCATAAAAATGAGAGTAATAGTACGTTGATGCAAATTAGTTTTAATTTTGTAAGCTAACTTAAGATTGGTTATTTTTTCAAATGTATTAAAGAATATTAAGAAGAAAGTTAAACAATGTTAATAACAAATTAATATTATATAATATTTTTTTCAAAATATACTTTCTTTTTTTCACGATGATTGTATTTACATTGAAATGTTGGTTTTAAGAAAAAAAAATTATGTTTATCCCCACAGTCTTATTCTATAATTACATTTTCATATCTTATTAATTAAAAATTAAAAATTATAAAAATTTAACTAAGCGAGAATTATAAAACATATAATTATGTCCTGACAATATATTACTGGGACTTTTTCCAACTTTCATTTAGTTTCTTCATAATATTTTTCAAAACATTTCTTACAGTTTTTGCTCATCCTCACTGTCTCTCTAGTTAGGACCAAGTTTTAATAAGTCTGCGTTACTATAACATGTAAAAATAAAACAAATAAAATTTTATTTTTGCCTGTTCATCTTAGATAAACATATATCCGTCACTTGAGTATTGACCAGTGTTTATTGTCAGTTGTTAGACTATTGAAGACGTTTTGTGTAGAATTAAGTAAGTTAACATTATCGAGTAATTTTTCGATTACTACGAAATACTAAAGATGTCTTATGTGAGATAAAACCATATTTAAATAATTAACATTGAATTCTTATCAACTGTGGACAGATCAAAATGGATAAAAAATGCACGTGGGTCACCCACCCGAATTTTGAGGTACATGACATGTTCTTGAGAAACCTTGTAGAAATGCTGTTAAAAGACGCTGTTTATGGAGGCACTTCCAGAGACAAGAAGGTATGGGAGACGTTCTTTTGTTTCGTAATTTCGTGATGTTCTTTTTACAGATTTTTTTCTATAATTGTCTTTCTCTTAGATATTTTTGATCTGTATGTGTCAATACCCTTTTATTTTACTGTGAGTATTTGAATTTCTTACAATTGTATTCTTGTGTAAGTATGTTGCCATTCTTGACTTATTTTGTAAATAACCCATTGAATATAGTAACTACATGTTACAGTTGTATTTCCAAAGGTTATACATGTTTGTGTGTTGTAAAATATAAATTCATTTTCACGATTATATAGATCATAGTTAATGTAATTATTTTTAAACATCGTATAATGTTTAATTTGTAAATACTAAAATAGTTCTAAAACTAGGTTGTTGAATGGGTACCACCAGAAGATCTTTCCGATAAAATTGACCTTAAACTAGAAGAAGAAGGAACGGACCAGCAAAGTCTTTTACAGATATTGTCGCTGGTTGTCAAGTACAGCGTCAAAACTGGACATCCATATTTCATCAACCAACTGTTTTCAAGGTAAGAAATGGTTTATTTTGAATTGTTGCTTTGGAATGAAAAGTAAATATTTCAAAGTTATGTTTTTTAATTGGTTTCAAGGTAAGAACTGGTTTGTTTTTATTTATTTTTTGCTTTGAAATGACAACTAAGCATAATTGGCTTAAAGGTAAAATCAGATATATATTTTTAATTAATTTTGCTTGAAACTAAGAATTATTTAATTGTTTGTTTTGAAATTTTAATAATTTTTGTAAATACAATTCAACATTAGGGTAAGTTGTGGCATTGCGTCCACTTTTGTTACTTTATTTCAAAAACATTTATCTCACTTATTAATAGCATCTCAAAACTCTAGTTTGGTGCATAATGTACTGGGGAAATCAAGCTATGTTTACATAACTAATAAAATCTTTCAATACAACGCATCCCTTTAATACAGGGTTTCTTATCCCGTTGCGGTCGGTTGTGCGATCGATTGTGCCATTTGCGTCTACAATATTTTTTCATGCTTAAACGAAAAATTGATTGCGTTTGCTGTTCAATCTGGGTTTATCTGAACTTCAGCGTTGCTTACACGTGTTTTTTTGTATCCATGATAGATAACAATTAATAAAAACGTTAATCAACAGTAAATCGCATCATAACCTTTTAATTTGGAAAAAAAGTTTCTTATATTTTCTTAGAGTAAACTTAAACAAATTAAACTACACTACAATCTATCCAATATTCAACATTGTATCTATAGTGTGTATTAATAAAACCAAACGTGACAAGAACGTTGTAATTGAGATCAATCCGGATCGATCCAGATTGAACAGCAAACTCAATTAACAATAACGTACACACACGTACACAAAAACGTACACACAGCACAATCAAGTCAAGTTTTTGAAGGTAAAAACAAAGAAAACAATGCAAGAAAGTTTTATTTACAAGTTAATAATTTCTTTTTCTGAAATACGAAAGGTTAAATTTTCACTAAGGTTACTGGCCATTTTTTTAATTTCTTAATCATTTGGTCCCCTATGCTGCTACTTCAATGTTAAGCCTTATTAATAAAACACTGTAAATGAAACAAGAGCTTTTAGATTAGTTCTAGTATAATGATAATAAAGTGGACACATTTCAACTTTATACTGCAATCTTAGGGAGAAACGCATCAACGTAAAAGCTTGGACACTTTTTCGTTTTTCGATTTGGCTAAATAATGAGATCGAAAAGGTGCCCTATGGAAAACAGCCTGACAACCTTGGAACATCAAAATGACGAAACAAAGGACGTCTATACTAGTTGAACGTAAGATAGAAAAGACATATGGTTGATGAAAAACTCGTTTTTGTGCCTTGTATATTTCATACGCTTCTAGATTACATTACTTTAGGTTTTAAGTGCTTACATTACCTAAAGCTTATCAGAAAAGTGCGTCGATTCTAATCATGCACTGTTTACAAATTTTAACAACTTTTGAGCGAAGCTATTATAGTTTGATTGATAGGTGGACGGACTTCATGGAGGGGAAGTATATCTGCAACTTATCCTAACAATATTATTATTAATTACAGTAAAAATTCACGAAACTATTTTTTAATTTAAATGTTTTATACAACTGTTTTGTCAGCCTGGACATTTATGGTTTGGCCGGACAGTGGGTGACAGACGCTTTGAATCCGTCCGTCTATACGTACGAAGTTGCTCCGGTCTTCACCCTCATGGAGACTGAGGTTGGCGCTTTTTTTTGTTTTATTTGTTAACTATTTTTTTATTTTTTTGTTCTGTTAATTTATTTATTTCATTCGGTATTCTATTAATTAATTTATTTCATTTGATGTTCTATTAATTTGTTTATTTCATTTGTTATTCTATTAATTTATTTATTTCATTGTTATTCCATTAATTTATTTATTTCATTTGTTATTCTATTAACTTATTTATTTCATTTGTTATTCTATTAATTTATTTATTTCCTTTGTTAACAATATTAATTTATTTATTGCATTTGTTATTCTATTAATTTATTTATTTCATTTGATATTCTATTAATTTGTTTATTTCA
>JARUHE010322189.1:0-11368 GCA_031471125.1 Archaeomysis grebnitzkii | reverse complement strand
AAAAGAAACCTTCAAATATCCTTAACCATTCATTTACCCCTTAATTAGTGGTGAATAAAAGTTTATTAGAATATCAAAATGTATACAAAATGAAATATTCGACAAGTGAAGTTCTGAACGGTGCCTCCAATTTGGAAAACATCCTGATCTACGCCCTGATGCGTACTATAATATAATTTTCTTGCGTTAGGAATCAAAATCGTGAAATAAGATCGCCGTCTCAAAAAATATGTCATGAAATAGGAACTCGTTAAATGAGATCATACGAATTAGGAGCTTAACCTGTAGTTTTTAACTTCAAAATTTATACATTAAATTTTAATTTCAACTTTCAATTTTTAAAGCCTTTTTAAATTTTAGATCAGTTTCTTTCATAACTTTTTAATTTATTTTACCGATTCAATTTGTATATTATTACATGGAATAGACCTGGAAAATGTTTTTATGTAAAGGTCCTAAAAATATCAATTCTTGTTTTTAGTCAAAAATCTTTTTTGGAAAAATTGTAGCAACAAATTAGGGATAGATTTCATCAGCTGCTCTAACCGAGCTGTGCCATTCGTATCACTCAAAATTGTGTCGTCTGCAGTCGCAGAAGTAATGTGTTTTCAATGGTGGGTTTGCCTCTTAATTTTATATTATTAATTCAATTATTATTAGGATTTATTTTTGGTTAATTATAGGTTAATGTAAAACAAACAAAAGTAAACAATACCAATTACTCATGAAAAACAGAATGATTATCTATTATAACCATTTTATTCAAAATTACGATAACAAACCTCCGCCGCTAATTTTCGATTTACCTTATATCGATTAAATTCTAATTGAGAACGAGCGTTGTCGTTTGATGTACGTAATTGAACAATTTATCCTATACACAATCTGATAGGAGCAACAAGTTTAGAATAAGCGCGTAAGTCATTAAAAACTGATATTTAGAAGAAGAAATTATACTTACGTTGAAAAAATAAAATAACATTTTCTTAAAAACGTCAAATTTATTCAATATGTTCATGATCTATAAGCAAAATCGGTTTGCCAAGCAATATTATCACTGATTATGCTATTAGTTTTATCTTTTTTTTATATAATCAAATGAAATAATGAAAACAATTAAGTTTTAAAATAAAGATTCAAAAAGTGTTCACTACAATAGGTTGCCAAATACCTTGAACTACGAAATAGTTAACTGTATTGTTAAAAACATTGCAAAAGTTCAACGTACAATTTTAATTAAAATGTATAAGATGTAAAGTTAATTATAAGGCTTAATATATATACATGTATGTCATAACTAATGAATTGTATCATGTTTAACGTGTATACATGTTATGAAACGTTAAAATTGGATTGTTCAATCTAAAACCATGAATCACACACAACCACGCACATAACATATGGACAACTAACAGTGGAACACCAACTAGAGGCGGAGATACTAGCTACATAGGTAAATGGGCGGAGCTAAATGGAGTGCACCGAGGAAACCACTCTGATACGCGCCATGTTCGCAAATTGTAGTTTGAAGTTCTTTTCAAACAATTTATCTGCTAAGTCAAACTTTTTATAACCTAACATCAATAGAAACAACTTCAAAACAACAAAGCGTTCGATTTGGAATAGCCTTTAAGAAAAACTTTGTATATTGTGAACACGAGTTCATCGTCGTTATAGTTCAATGTTCTTGTCTAGCGCATCTATCAAGTCTGTCTATCGACTCGGCAGCTGTAGAACGAAGGCTGTCCTGAACGAACAAGTTAGCGTTGAACACATTGGAAATGGTTTTTATATTGAACTATTTTGTACGCCTATGTATCCGTTTGAAGTTGTTTTGAATTATTAAAACATAAATAATAATTGAATTTGCATAGTTCTTCAGTTGAAGAACATTTGTTTGGCTGATGGTACATAAACAATTTTTAGTTAGATTTCATTTCATATTATATATAGATTTGAAAACGTAAACATAATTAATGTTTAACAATCGGTTGCAGCAAAACATGTGTATCACTAATTCAAAATGAATGTAGTATACAATAATCAAATTTTAGTTTAATAAAATGTTGTCTTTCAAAGTTTTCAACTTTAATATTTTGTTCTAAACAAAAGTTTACCTACATAGATAACAATAAAAAACGGAGATAATGTGAATTACAACTATACCTGGAACATAAGGATTTTTTGTGTAATTAATTATGCATTTAACGTGTTGATATAAAGAAGATAGAATAATAGTTCATATAATAACTAGACTACAACAATATGATATATAAACCACGCGTCACTTACAATGTATACTATTTTTTTATTTTATAATCTCTTTTTCAAAACATAAAACAATGCGTTTTCTTATGATTCGTAGCCTGGTACTGGTAATAATTGACTGAGTAAAAATTAAATCATAAATCTTTATGGTTTGTTGTTAAAAAAGAAGTAAGCAAAAAGTTAATGCGTTTTTATATTTAACTTTAATTGATATTGAAATGATAGAACATGTTTAGCAAGTGACACCACTGAGGTCTTCCTTGTGTTCTGTTCAGTCAGTTTTTACTGCTAGTTTAAGCAAATTATTGATTTTTTTTAACTTTTGAGCTTTGGTTTCTTTAATTTTCTTTCAAAATAAAAAACCTCTATAACTATTGAACCAGCATTGCGAAACTATCAAACTGAAGTTTATTCTACTCGTAACTCTTTTTAAAAAAACGAATTGTGAAGCGAATATTTCAAGCTTGAAAACTTTATGGCTAATACTTTCTGTGCTGATGCAATGCTATGTTAAAAAGAAGCATTTCCAATATGACAAAAAAAAACAGAATAAACAAAACCTGGCCAGCATAAGCTAAATTACTAGCATCCCCTTACCAGGCGACTAACAAGCAAAACAAATTGCTTTAATTAGTTAATAGAACCACTGTTTATTAAGCTATGTTTGGAAAACCAGCTTCTATAACTAACCTCTGATTGGGGTTGTTGTTGGGGCCGGTTGATGATTTGTGGACTAACTAAATTTTGACTTTTTTCAAAATTATGAAAAAAATTATTTTACAGTAGTTTTAAAGTCTTTAAAAAAATTTTGTGATATTATTTACTTCTTACTTTTTTATAGTTCAGTCATTATATATATATATAAATATCATACTTGTTGTCAACCCCACTCTACCCTCAACAAAGAGGATAGAGCCCACATGTCCGAGGGTCCAGCCCCACTGGGTCTGTCCAGAGGGACGCCAGGGCCGACCGCAGATACAGTCATGTGGAGGAGTGTGTAGTGTTGTAATAGCGGGCAGTTTAGTGTGGTGTGTGTCTGGGGCCATATTGTTTAGGTACTTGTGTAGTGTTGGGGATTTGTTTGTCCTCAGCTGTGCCAATATTTTACGGGTGTTGTGTAGGAGTGTTTGCTCATTGGTGTTGATTTCCAGTGCTTGTCTGTTTAGTATTTTGTTTGGATGCCTATTGTTTGTGTAGTCTGTTACTATTTGTGTGTGAATGAACTCCTTGTATTGTTTAACTGTTTGGTGTGGTATGTTGGTTGTGTAGTTGTTATTGAATATGGATTGCTTCATATGTCTGGGGTGGGTTGGCTGTTGTGCGAGTGGGTGGACTGGATGCTGGGCAGTTTTTCTCAATCAACATTATTACTTTAAAAATAGTATGCTTAAGACACTTTTATTAATTCAGTTTAAACATATATATGCATTTATCCATAAACATTTATTTATTTTCTTTAGCTTAAAGGGAGTATGCCCTATACCGATGCATAAGTGTAATACTAATGAATTTCTATAGATAAACCTTTGACTAATCTAGAAAATTAAGACAAACATTAATTAAATGTTCGTACCAGCTTGTGTCAATTTAATTCAAAAATATAAAATTTAACAAAAAGAAAAATGCTAGAGAGAAACATATAGCAACTTTGCCAAGGTTACGAAATGGCAATATGAACTTTGAAAGCCTGGAGTTTAGCAGGACCTTCAATAGTTTCTTTTGTTCATACATTTCATTTATTTTTATCTTTAAATATTTTTCATCAACTCTAAAATTCTATTATTGCATTATCTAACCGTTATTTACAATATTTAAAATGTCATTTGATAAGTATGGCAAAGTTCTAATGAGGAATGGTTCCTCTACATATCAGAGGCATACCCACTTTATTAAGAGCAAAGACCATATTTTATTAGAAAGGCATGGCAAGTTCATTTCCTATTTTGAGCAGCACCTTCAGCCAATTACTTGGCAACGATTTTTGGGGATTTAAAACCAGAAGTCTCATTGTGCCAGGCTCCCCAATAGTTGTATGGAAACAAACAGAGCATGCCTGATGTAGTTACAATATATTTGACTTACTTTCCTACCCTTGTAAAGCTTGCCCATTGCTTAAGTAATTTAGCAAAACTTGAATATATCACTTCTTGCAATGGAAGAATAAAATTTGAACCATAAATGTTCCTAGTTGAAAATCAAAAATTAAACAATTATAAACAAAGTGAGGAAAGTTGTAAACATGATGGTAGAATTCTGGTGTTGTCATCCAGTTATTTTTTTTGTTATTGACTTCGAGCAATTTTCTTTGGAACAATATGTAGGGATTTTTTAAACTGAAAATTCATTTGTTTTTTATTTTTCATTTTACAAGAGTGTTTACTTAGAATAAAATGAAGAACTATACATTTTTAGCAACATTTACTAAATACAATTTTTACAAAAATTTATATTTTTTTGAGATATAACTGTTGTAAAAAGGGCGGTTTATTAGAGAGTTAACCAACATCAAAATTTCTGATTTTGAAAAGATGTTTACTTGGAATTAAATGAAGGTTTATTCAATTCCAAACAACATTTACAAAAATTCACATTTTTCTAAATAGCCATTTCAGGTTTTCAAAGAGTTAACCAAAATCCAAAATGGTTCACAACTTATTATTCGTTTTAAAACAATACTAATTCTGAACAGCCTTTATCAAGAAGAAATGTTACAAACATTGTATTCTTTAAATAATAGCTTTTAAGGTGTTTTTGGGCAACATTTTTTAACAACTTTTATTTTTCATTTTACAGGAATGCTTCTTTATAATGAAATAAAAAACTATATATTCTCAAGAATTTGTACTAAACAAACTTTTCACAAAAAAATAACATTTCTAAATGATAGCTTTTGTTAGAAGTATTTTTTACAAGGTAAACCAAATCAAAATTTGGCTTACACTTATTTTGTATTTTAAAAGAGTATTTACTTGAATGAAATGAAGCACTATTAATCATCAGTTTTACCAAACACGGGAGATTGATTTTGCCTCCTTTAGTTTATCTTACAATCTCTATTAATGTTAAAAAAATATTTTTCACAATTCCTATATCTTTATTAGAAAGAGATTTTTTAAAATAAAGAATACAATACAAATTATAAATATTTATAATGGATTGAGATGCAAATTAAACCAGTTCTTTTCAGGCTGGTATAACTTTCCTGAATTAATGAAATCATTAGTGAAGGACTACTATGATGGACTAAGATTAAATTAGTTCTAAAAAATGAACAACAGATCCACTGCTAATGGGAATCTTTCGGGGCTGCCCATTCTCTGTGCAACTCTTTAGTATTGTCTGGATGATTGCATTGGCCTCTATTAAATCACCACAAACAACTGGTTATAAAGTGAAAAACATAGTAAATAAACTTTTTTAGGTGAATCATCTAATAATTAAATCAGATTTTCCAAGAAATGTACAACCAATTCTCAATACCCTGTGTGCAAGAGATAACCATTTAAATACATTTATGGCCTTCAAAATGGTTAAAGAAAAAATTGCAACAAACAAACTTGTCAAGCATGCTTTGCCAGGCAGTCCTAGCCAAGCACATGAATAACAAATAGTGCTACGAATCATAAATTCACCTTAGATGGAAGTTAACACTTACATTTATGGAGTGAACATGCTATATGAATAGTATATTCATTGCTTATTTCAAAATAATCTGAAACTCCACTTTGTCAAGCTTGCTTGTTTGAATCTGTCTAGTAACTTCAAGTTTCGGTGGATAGGTCTTATTATAAAACTTGTATGTACCAAAAAAGTTGGATAAACCAGTTGCATGGATTGTTTTTACTAATTTACTACAACAATCACGATTGAATGCCATTCATTAAAAGATGTGTCTAAATATTCATACAAATTTCTTAATTTGTGTAATAATTGAACACAATTCCACATTTTGTAATTTTTCAAATATTATATGGAATGACAATTGCACAAGTGAAGTGAGCTCTATATTATTTGAATGTGGGTTAAATCACTTGTGCCATTGTTGATCCATGTTATGATGGAAGATACAACTCACCTGTGGAGGATTATATTAATACGTTCCTTTCATTTGTTTCAAATAAATGGTTCTCCAAACCTTTAAATAAAAATATTGGATAACCATGAATTTGACGAGTCCTTAAGCATTTCATCTTAAAATCGTTATTTTCTCATTTGTTTTAAATCAACTGGCCTATAAACCTTCAAAAGAAATCTCGCTTAACCAATAATTTAATGATAAAACTCGCTTATAAAAGATATTTTAAAAAGTCGTATCGATTTCACAAAAAAAAATCTTTAGTGGAGAATGATATTTCCATTTAAGCAAACTTTTCTGTAAAATTATTTTTTGAAAAAAATTGCAAAAAGAGTCAATACATAACCATTTTAGTCGAGAGTTTTTATTTTTACATATTCTAAATCTACAGGTAATGACATTTTATTTATAACTATTGATTTTTTTTTAATTTCTCAAAAATTTTGATTTTTTTAAATCAACCCTTTGACCCCACACGACCCAATCTACTATATGTGTTAATTCCATATAAGTTTGGTGCATTTTCCCCCACAATTAATGAGGACAAAAAGATAAAAACACTTTTTAATAGAAGTTTAATCAACCCTAGCAAAAACTAAAATCAAAACCAAAGGTATAAAAAAAATGCATAAATCACCATAAACAGAGATCAAGGCACTTAATAAAAGGCCAAGCAACAGCAATGTGTTTTAACTAGCCATAGATGACCGGTAATCTCACGTGAAGTAAGCAAACATTCTGTTTTTTGGCTATAATTCAATAAATATTTATTGTATGAAAAAATTATTCCTTATTATCATATTTTTATTTAACAGGATTGTCTTTTTATATAATTCTGAACAATTTTGTCGAGAATAATTTTTTTTGTAAATGAATATTTATTGAAATAATAGGTTTTAAATCTTGGTTAACCACGACTTGGTAGAATTATGAAAACTATATTTTATTTACATTTATAGTAATTTTTCTGTATTCATAACTTTTAATCGGTCACAGTCTTAATTCGTTACGAAGTTCCCCGTACTTGTTTGTTCAAATCATCGATTGATATTTAAAGCAGTCTGTGGCACTTGTGTGTTTTTCCATTCGAATTTCAGATTTGTATGTCATAAACTATATCTACTTTTATTACTAATCTTAACTTTTACAATAATAAATAAAGTATACAAAAATAAATTGTGCAAGCAAATTGTATGATAAGCATAACTAGGAATTCTACAGTGTTTAATTTAACATTTTTTATTTAAAACTAAAAAATACAGGAAAAATGTTGGAAGAAAAAATTATCTAATTATATTTAAAAAATTAATAGAATATTAAAGAATTGTAATTTCTAAAGCGCAATCAAATTCATCAATGAATATGTTGAACAATTTTTGATTGAATTAAGAAAAAACAATATACAGATATAGGTTAAATACCTTTCAATCAGATGGATTGTTCCCATAAGGTATACAAACTTAGAGCTGTTGAAATCAATCTTTAATAAACAAGAACAAAAGTTAACAAAATTTACATTATCAACCAACCTTTTTTTGTTTTGAATCAACTTTTTTTTAATTAAAATTGTATTGTGACTGGTTAAAAACACAACCTATTTCGGTTAAGAAATAGAAGAAATCAAGATATATATAACTCTCTAATTACAAATATTAACACAAAAACAATTTTAAACCAAAATATGATGTGTTTGCCAAAATATGATATTAAAATAGCAATACAATTTAAATTTAAAAAAGTGTATTCAAAACAAAATATAAGGAGAGGAAAATCAAAATATCAGCCCATGCAATAAAAACACAAATAAACTTACTCGGTTTTCATTTCTGAATGTGACAAGGAGTTTCGAAGTCTCTCCATTATACATGGAGGTCGTACCATCTCGGTTATCATGGAATCTGTACCCAATTGATGGGTCTTGTCCAGACAATGACTTGGAGAATCCCAGCAAATACCCACATCCATGGTAGGAGTAGCAACGTTCAACGAGCGCTACCTGTTGATACAAAAATTTACAACTTTTAAAACTACTAAAATTTCAACAGTGTGTGAACTGAGGTGAGGAGTTCATACAAAAAACAGACATTTTGAAACTATTAATACATAAGACCATTTAGTAGCTATACATAAACTAGCCATAGATGACTGATGATTTTGGGCAAAGCAAATCAATATTATTGGCTCAATACATTTTGTAAATTATACAATTCATTAATTATTTATATATTTATTTGTGCCAGAGCTAGATTTTTGAACTCTGCTCAGGGTGCGAGTTTTCAGCATGAATTATCAGGAAGATTTTTTTAAACTTAATTTTACAGGTTTCTTTTAATAAACTATGGAAATTTTCACATGATAAATTATTTTGAAAAGAATAGAACAAAATCGCTATGATAATTTGAAAAGATTAATCACAAAATATATTTACAACTTAAAATAAGTTAACAAAATCACTTATAACATTCCACCTTAAATCTCCAGTTCTTTCATTTCTTTAAAATAAACTTTTCTCTGAGCCTTCAAACAAAAATATTGGTTAACTGTGTATTTAAAGATAAAATGGCAGAGTTCACAAAAACCCTTATAAACTAGTAATCCACGAACCGGATGGTTCAAATGTCTCGCGATGATTCATTCAGTAACTTTAAAAAAATTTCTCTAAAAATATCAAATAAAAAATGGTGTTACAAAGTGAGAAAACATAATTTTATCAAAAATTCACTTTAGATACTTTCCATGTGTACTTCATTTACAATCCATTGATGCTTAAATAAAAACAAAATATGAAAAAATAAAATTGTTAAAAATATTTTGCAAGTTATTTTGATGAAAAAATGTAGATAAAAAGTGAAAAAAACAAATAAAAATACCTAGCAATATATTAAAACCAATAACTAAGCCTATATGAAAAGAAATAATATTAGTATAGATGATATATTAGCATTCAAGTCATTGTCTAACACCGACGACGACATCGGAATTGCTACGCCTATGTAGAGCTTTGCTACGCATGCTCGACAAAAACTGTCCCAACAACAACAACACAACCAATCAAAGGTCAGTTATAGTAGCTGATTTTTCAAACACAGCCTAATAATAAAAAAAAACTTATCTCCTAGAGGAACTAGTTCTATAAACTATGAATGCAATAAATATAGAAATTCAAAATAAATAATATTCTAATTAAATAAACAAAAACCTAAAAACTGTTAATAAAAAGAATGTGTATTCTAATTGTTTAAATATCCAGAACAAGAGTAGCCACAATCAAGGGTAGATTATAAGGTTTTAATTTGTCTTAATTAAAAAAAAACTTTCATTGGGAAAATATTTGAACATATCCCAAAATAAACTTACCAATATAGACTTGACAGTATTACTCTTCGAAGTGGTAGGATAGGGCATTCTGAATGGAAGTTTTGATGGCCACCAAGAAGGTTTGTTGAGAATGGGCCATGCAGTGTTCAAGCTTGCACCGATGCTACACCTCGTCATAAAAGGGACAAACAGCTCCAGTTGTTGTAATGTCATACGACGCAGTGAGGAGGGGTAGCCATTGGAGAAGACCATTGGCATGTTGGAGACCATAACTCCATTGGAAGTGCCAACTTCTTCCCACTTATTGGGATCCATTGTTCAAGGATTAAGGTAGTCATGTAGTCAGATCTGCAAACGGAAAATTGGATCAATTCAACTTTGGGTGTGGAAAAAATGCATCAAATAATATATTTTTATAAAAAAAATTGGCATTATTAATTAAAAGGACTTTAACAACTTATATATGATTGAATGAAATAAAGTATTTGTGTGCCAAATAGTTATACAAATTTAACCTTAACAAATCATTTTATATTAACAAATGAATCAACTAAACATAGTTGGCTAATCAATTTAATTTCTTCTTCCCATAAAATAACCTTGCCACTAATCTTTTTTTTCAGTTGCCAATTTTGAACAAAAAGATTTATCTGCTGGAAAATTTTGTTTTGGTGGTAGTTTTTTTATTTTAGTCTATGTTACATTTTTTAATATTTTCAATGTTTCTTATCCGTTTTAATTTGTGTGAAGTAAAGATAAAAATGGATTTGTAAATATATAATTGTATTAGGCTTACATTTCCATTACATGTTTATTTTCTGGGAAAATGTCTATGTTTAATGTTATGAAAGAAATCACTGAAAATGACAACTTTAGGTGTTGAGATCTTGAAGAACTAGAATGTTCATCATAAAACACGGGCGCGCACACACGTACCCACCCACAGCTACGTGCGCAATAAACCATAATCTATTATATTTAAAAATAAATTTTAATCATAGTTTTTTTGGTATACTGAAGGAAATCTCAATACAAAAATATCAATTCATTTTCATAAAGGATTCACTTCCTTCTTTGAAATTGTATTTATCTATTCAATGTTAACCAATGAAGTCCAGATTAAATGCAAAAATTATTGGGGGATTTGCAAAGCATTATACCCCATAGTGGGGGATTATACATGATGCAATCACCACAATACTAACTTTACAGACAGAAGCCCATTAAATTGCTGTATATATACAGTGTATCACAATAAATTTATACAGTATTCATACTGTTATACAGTGCTTCCCACTATAAGTAGTACTATTACACACACCCACACTAGTGACCGGCATAAATTATTTGAAAACAACTAACAACTTGTATCACTGGAGATACATACAATAGATAAAGTCATCAGACTAATGTATCACTGGTGTTACAAGAAACAGTTGAAATACTAATGTTTAATTAGTTGGATAACCTGTAAAAACTAAGAAAAATTGTACATTATGAAGCAGTTTTTAATATATTTAATACTATAAATATAAACAATAAGCACTACATGAACCCACCAAACACAAAATAACTTAGTATTGAATTAAAAATTTCATAACTTTGTTGTGGTACCTAGTCTGAGAAGATATACCCTTAAATAAGGTCCAGAATAGGATAAACTAGTAATCAACAAACCGGACGGTTCAAATGTCTCGCGAGTAT